>OX451739.1:229488945-229764530 GCA_948472305.1 Vicia faba | reverse complement strand
TTACAAAGGTTGCCTAGACAAAGGCCTCTTTTCAAAATATTTTCAAAACCACACACAAAAGCACCATTTCAAACAATTGAAAAGCAAAAGCAAGTGATCTAAACAAGTAACTAAGAACCCATGGAAAACCATGGATGAAAAGGGTGCTAGCACCTTCCCTTTTCATAATCTACCCCCCGAACCCAAGAAAACATCTCAAAGGTCTTTCCTGTGCTTTTTGACCTTTCCTTTGGATAAAATAAAAAGTCGGTGGCGACTCTTGCTAAACTGAAACATTTGCGAACGCAAACGCAAAACCTCAAGTCATTTCTCCCACCGTATCACAGAAAATGGCGACTCTACTGGGGAAAATCTTAAAAGTGGGGTTACCTTAGGGTTTAGATCACCTTTACATGCTTATCTTGTTTGCTTTGATTGCTTTATATTTGGTTCTATTGTTTGGGTTTGAAATCCTCTACTCGGATTTGGGAAACATTCATAGGTAAATAGCAATACGTTGTGGAAACTGTGCGGGGTATACCGACATGGTTGAAGCAATAGCTATATTAGTGCGACATATTTGTGGGTACCGGTAGCCTTTGAGTCAATCAAAGAGAATACGGGCCGCTGAGTGATGTCATGAAGCACTAATGGACTTTTAGAACCTTTATTTGATGATCTTGGACTTTTTAGGGGTAGTGAGATGACCGACTTTGGTGCAGTCCGAAGTTGGTAGATACTCGATACTACACTCATTGAGGGTTGTTTTCTTGGAATATTTCGGTCGCCAGTAAAGTGGCTAAACTGAAACAATGAACACAAAAAATAATCCAGTGATATTGAGCTCCTTAGAACCCGGTTACTATTTATAGGACAGGTTGAGCCAACTAAACTTCAAGAGGGTACTTACCAATGAAACCCCCATCCAAGCCTGAAACTAGGAACTTGTGTGATTTGTTTGTACATATACTTGTGCATACATCATGAGCATCATGAAGCAT
Source organism: Vicia faba (assembly GCA_948472305.1). Classification (NCBI taxonomy): domain Eukaryota; kingdom Viridiplantae; phylum Streptophyta; class Magnoliopsida; order Fabales; family Fabaceae; genus Vicia; species Vicia faba. The sequence goes on along the minus strand of OX451739.1, from coordinate 229,763,550 downwards.
CATATGCATCCACTAACCATTTCAAGGGTTTGGATCTTCATCTTTGTTCCTGTTTTGTAGGTAATGGATTCACTCCGCAGGAAAACAATCCAAGTCAACCTTGTGAGAATCCCTCCTCAACTTAAGGAGCTTGCTTCTAAGATTCCAGAGAATTATCCATTCACTGAAAGACATGGTAGACTTCTCAACTTGGTCAACTCCAACATAGAGGAAGACATGGTGAAAGTTCTCTTCCAGTTCTTTGACCCCCTACACCACTGCTTTACATTTCCTGATTACCAGTTAGTGCCTACTTTGGAGGAATTCTATCAACTCCTGAGGATTCCTATTCTCCATCAACTACCCTACAACGGTACGGAAAGAGATCCAAAGCCTGAAGATGTTGCTCAAGCCCTACACTTGCAACCATCTGATGTCAAAGGTCATTGGGAAAACCAGAAGTGGTGTCAAGGGTTTCTTGGAAAAGTTTCTGTTTGAGAAGGCACAAGACTGCTGGAATTCTCTAGATCTGCAACTTTTGAGGAGATTGTGGCTCTTCTCATCTATGGGTTGGTCTTGTTCCCAAACCCTGACCAGCTTATAGATGTCAATGCTGTCAAAATCTTTATGGCTTGTAACCCGGTGCCTACTTTGCTTAGGGATACCCTCCACTCATTTCACACACGAACAATGAGGAAAAGAGGTGTTCTCATGTGTTGTACTCCTCTTCTAGCAAGGAGGTTTATTTCTCACCTTCCCCAATCAGTCTTGAAGAATGAGCAAGGCTTGAGGTGGTCACAATGATTGATGACTCTTACGCATTCTGATGTTCATTGGTGTCTCGGTCCAGAGAAAATATTATCATCATTGATCGTTGTGGGGAATTCCCTAATGTCCCACTACTTGGCATTAGGGGAGGCATTACCTACAATCCCTTCTTGGCTCTGAGACAGTTTAGGTACGCCTGAAGGGATGGCCCACATGACATGCTGATTCCAGACTTGGTTTTTGACTTCGACAATGACGCTCAAGGACTTCGACAAAGGTTTATCCGAGCTTGGAGGATGCCCAACAAGGTGGACAGTAAGACCTTGGGACACAAGAATTCCATCCCCCTTGAGCCTTACCTCAAGTGGGTACGAACTCTTGCCCAAAGTCTTATGATGCCTTACCCCTACATTCTTCCTGTGATCAAAGAGCCTGTTATGGAAGGAGAGTTTCCACACACCCTCCTACATCCTGACATGCCAACATCACTAGAAGATTTGCAAAGGAGTTGGATACAGCTCAAGGGAGAGCACGATACTTTTGAAGCCCAATTCTACGCCAGTGAGAAGAAGGTTTTAGAACTTACTCGTCAACTTCACGAAGAGCAGACTCTCAACACTTACATCGCACCAAAGAGGATGCACAACGTCTTTTTACATTAGAATTTTGTATTTATTTTGCCCATGGGGCATCTATGTACTAACAAATTCTATCTTATTAATATGACATGTGTTCCTTTTTGTTTACAACAAATTTGAATTTTTGAATCCTTGAATGCATTACATGAATACATATCATTCATCATATGCATGAACAGGTCTTCACACCAGGTTTCCTTATCTCTCTGCTGTTTATTTCAGCAAGATGGATATAGAGCAGACGGTCAAAGATTTGCAAGCGCAGAATTCACAGTTCCAACAACTACTCATGACCTTGGCAAAGGGTCAGGAGGATCTCAAAACATTGCTGGAAAAGGAAAAGGAGAAAAAGAAAAAGAAAAGAGTTGGTGTGGCTACTTTGGGTAGAAGATTTGAAGGTCAAAACTAGAAGGGTCCTGGATTTCCCCTCAACATCTGATGAAGGAGTAGGAAAAGGAAAGGGAGCTGCAGTGCCATCTGAGTCTGAGGAGGAAGAGGAAGAAGAGGATGAAGATTATTCTGAACAGCAGTATCCTCCTGCAGATGACAAATACAAGAATCTGGAAGAACGTCTGGCAGCGATGGAGGTGCAAAGAGTGCCTGGGATGGATTTCGAAGAGTTAGGGTTGGTTTATGGGATTGTAATCCCTACCAAGTTCAAAGTACCTCTTTTTTCTAAATACGATGGTTTGTCTTGTCCAAAGATGCATCTACGATCTTACGTCAGAAAAATTCAACCTTATTCTTCTGACAAGGATCTGTGGGTCCATTTCTTCCAGGATAGTCTGGAAGGGACGCAATTGGATTGGTTCTACAAGCTAGAGAGGTCTGATGTGCACAATTGAGAGGATTTGGTTGCTGCCTTCTACAAGCAGTATCAATATAATACGGACTTAGCACCAACCCGTACTCAATTACAGAGTATGGGTATGGTCTCCAATGAAGGCTTTAAGGAGTATTCCCAGAAATGGAGAGACTTGGATGGAAGGGTGCAGCCACCATTGTCTAAGAGAGAGCTTGTGGATATGTTTTTGGGGACCCTGTCAGGTCCATTCTTTAATCACTTGATCGTAAGTTCATCTGCGGGGTTCACTAAGTTAATTCTGACTGGTGAAAGAGTTGAAGCCGGAATCAAGAGCGGGAAAATTCAAAAGGATGCATCTACTTCCGCTGCCATCAAGAAGACCTTTCCAGCAAAGAAAGAAGTATCAGCTGTTTACCCCCAAAGAAGTTAAGGAAGAGTTGAACGCCGGCCAGCGGTGGGGGCCGTAATGATTCAGAAGTCCGCATTTGATCAGCCTAGAAACAATCAACCCAGAACCAACCATACAAGGGTGGAAAGGCCTGCACGACAATATACCCAGATAAACATGACTCCCGCTCAGGTTCTACCCCATCTCTTAAAGTTAAACCTTGCCAGTTTGAGAGAGGCCCCGGAAAATCCAAATACAACTTCACCACACTACCATCCCAATGCTAAGTGTGCTTATCATTCAGACAGCCTGAGGCACGACACCAACAATTGTTGGGCCCTCAGGAATAAGATTCAGGATTTAATAGATGCTAAGGAAGTTGAATTCGACGCCCCTGAAAAGCCGAATGTGATATCTGCTCCAATGCCAAAGCATGGCCACAATGCTCATGCTATTGAAGAGGATTTGTATGTTGCTACTGTTGATGATTTGATGACTCCGTTACCGATAATCAAGCTAATTTGTTGAAGGCTAGGATTTTCCCAGGATGTGAAAAAGATTGTTGCCTTTGTTTATCCTTACCATTCGATTGTCCGTTGTTGAAGTTAGGCATCCAACTCCTAATGGATAATCAAGAAATCCTTTTTGAAAAGACTCCTGTTACTCTGACTCCTGTCAATGATGTTGCTATAATCACCATATCCGCCAATCTTTCCAAGGTCTCCAAAGGACCTGTTAAGATTACGTCCGATCCGAAGATTACATCTCTGAAGATAACTATGCCGTGGCCCATCCCATACAAGTCCAACAAATCAATACCGTGGAACTATGGAGGAGAGATCTTCTACCACGGTATTAAGCAGATTGAATCAAATGAAGAAAGTTCTGATGAAGAGATTCCGACATTGGAAACATTTACGGACCGAGTAAAATCACCCGATGCGGAAGAATTTTATCTCCGGAGATTGCTCCTCCAAGGGCAGTCTTCGGACCCTCAATTGCTCCTAAGGTTACCCCTGTGTCGGTCAACATATCTGCAAGAACTCCAGTTATTGAAGAAGTTGTGACTCCTGTGGTTGTACCCTCTGCTGTTGCTGATGATAGAGGGAAAGGGATCCAAGAAGAGCCCGTCAGGACGTGGGCTCAGCCGTTGATCATCCCTAAAACCACTCAGAAAGAAATGGAAGAGATTTTGAAAATAATCAAGAAAAGCGATTATAATGTTGTAGAACAACTGGGGAAAACCCCCTCAAAGATCTCTATGTTGGCTCAGTTGCTTTGTTCAGAAGCTCATGCTAAAGCTTTGATCAGATTTTTGAAGACGGCCCATGTGCCCCAGGAAACCTCCGCAGATCAGTTCCAGGAATGTGTAGCTAGCCTAACAGCAGGCAATGGTCTAGGATTCTCCGATGCCGATTTAACATCTAAAGGGAGAAAACATAATGACGCTTTGCATGTCTCGGTAGAATGCAGAGGGACTACTCTAGCATACATTCTGGTAGACACTGGTTCGTCGCTGAATGTCTTGCCGAAGAAGGCATTGGATAGGCTAGATTGTGAAGGGTTAACCTTGAAGCCCAGCAACATCATTGTTAGAGCCTTTGATGGTTCTAAACGGATGGTCCACGGGGAGGTGGACATCCCGATTAAAGTGGGAACTGAAACCTTCAACTCCACATTCTATGTCATGGACATCCGTCCCTCCTATTCTTGTTTGTTGGTGAGACCCTGGATTCATCATGTTGGAGCCGTCACTTCAACTCTGCATCAAAAGCTCAAGTACCCTGTCCAGGGGAAAATTGTAACTGTTCTCGGTGAAGAGGAATATATGATAAGCCATCTTAATTCTTTCCGCTATGTGGAATTAGATGGCGAATTCATAGAAACCCCTTTCCAACACTTCGAGGAAGTTTCTGAAGAAATTGCAGCAACCAAGACAATGTCTTCTGTACCCATGGTTACTAGACCTCCGCCGCAGATGTCGTCTCTCAAAGATGCAAGGGCTGTGATTGAAGAAGGAGGAAGCACAATCTGGGGGCAGCTTCCCGATTTTCCTTTCAAATCTGATAAATTCGGCTTGGGTTTCACTACTTCTGCTCAAAAGGTTGTGCGTCGCTCCCGGGCTGGAGGGCCACCAGTGAAGATCACCCATCATGGAGTCAATTATTTGGAGGATGGTGAAGAGGAGAGCAACCTAGAAGACTGGATTTTCCCTACCGTTGAAGGAGGATTGAGAAATTGGGAGGCAAAGGACTTTATTCCCATTACTTTCATCAATCAGTAATTTATCTTTCAAACATTTCTGTTGGTTTGTAATAATTCTTAAACAATTCATACACTTTTAACCTTGTGCCTTACCCGAGGTACATAGGTCCATTTGTAAGGGTTTGATTTATCATCTTCATATGCCATTTTAATGAATCATGGACGTTTTCACATATAAACTTTTGTGTTCATTTTCTTTTTTTTACATTTTTATTTGTTTAAAGGTGGCTATCCCTTACACACACCCACACTCACCAATGCAGGTACCCATCCATTCCGGATTCCATGGGTAACAATTATGCTATGGCCTTCAGTGACTCTGAAGATCCTGTCTACCATGCCGAATACGAAGGTGATGAAGACTGTGAAGTGCCTGGAGAATTGGCTAGACTGATACAACAGGAAGAAAGGGCTATTCTACCTCATGAGGAGTTATTAGAGACAATCAACTTGGGAACAGAGGAAGATAGAAAAGAAGTCAGAGTGGGTGCCAACCTAGAGCCAAATGTCAAAGAGCGCTTAGTTCAACTGTTGAATGAATACGTCGAGATCTTCGCCTGGTCCTACGAAGACATGCCGGGACTTGATACAGATATTGTGGTTCACCGTCTTCCTACAAGAGAAGACTGTCCACCAATTAAACAGAAAGTCCGCCGAATGAGGCCCGATATGTCTGAAAAGATCAAAGCTGAAGTGATGAAGCAGTTCAATGTTGGGTTTCTTGCTGTTACTTCCTATCCACAATGGGTTTCTAACATTGTGCCCGTGCCTAAGAAGGACGGAAACGTGAGAATGTGCGTGGATTACAGAGACTTAAACAGGGCTAGCCCTATAGATGACTTTCCACTACCTCACATTGACATCTTGGTTGACAACACAGCTCAACACAAGGTATTTTCTTTCATGGACGGATTTTCAGGGTACAACCAGATCAAAATGGCCCCTGAAGACATGGAGAAAACTACTTTTGTTACACAGTAGGGTACGTTCTGCTATAAACTGATGCCATTCATACTGAAGAATGTCGGGGCAACCTATCAGCGCGCCATGGTATCCTTGTTTCATGATATGATACATCATGAGATAGAGGTCTACGTTGATGACATGATAGCCCATTCACAAACAGAACAAGAGCACCTCGACCATCTGCAAAAGCTGTTTGTCAGGTTGAAGGAGTACAAGCTCAGACTGAACCCTAACAAGTGCACTTTCGGAGTCAGGTCCGGTAAACTCTTGGGTTTCATTGTCAGCAACAAAGGCATCGAGGTTGATCCTGCCAAAGTCAAAGCTATACAAGAAATGCCTGCCCCTCACACTGAGAAGAAGGTTAGAGGTTTCTTGGGACGCCTAAGCTACATTGCAAGGTTCATTTCTCACCTAACATCTACCTGTGAACCAATCTTTAAGCTGTTGAAGAAAGATCAGGTGGTTAAATGGAATGATGATTGTCAAGTTGCTTTCGATAAAATCAAGGAGTATTTGCTATAACCTCCTATCTTGATGCCTCCCGTCGAAGGAAGACCGCTAATCATGTATCTGACTGTCCTAGAGAATTCAATGGGGTGCGTACTGGGCCAACATGACGAGTCTGTCCGAAAAGAGTATACCATTTATTACCTTAGCAAAAAGTTTACCGACTATGAGACCCGATACTCACTGCTCGAGAAAACTTACTGCACTTTGGTATGGGCTGCTCACCGGCTAAGGCAGTATATGTTGACACATACCACTCTACTGATCTCTAATATGGATCCGATCAAGTACATCTTCGAGAAGCCTGCTTTATCCGGAAGAATCGCTAGATGGCAGATGATCCTAGCCGAATATGATATACAGTACACGACCCAAAAATCTATAAAGGGGAGTGTACTAGCTGACAATCTAGCTCATCAAGCTGTCGAAGATTATCAATCCATGAGGTTCGACTTCCCCGACGAGGACATTATGACATTGGACAACATTGAAGAGAACAGACTGTATGACGGACCTGAACAAGGATCCCGATGAACCCTGTACTTTGATGGTGCCTCTAATGCACTTGGAAACGGTATCGGAACGATACTCATTTCTCCACAAGGCTTCCATACACCTTTCACTTCCAGACTCTGCTTCAGTTGCACCAACAATATGGCCGAGTATGAAGCTTGTATATTTGGTCTCAAGGCTGCAATTGACTTGGGAATCAAATCTTTGATGGAATTTGGGGACTCAGCTTTGGTTATCAGTCAAATCAAAGGAGAGTGGGACACTAAACATCCTAACCTCATCCCTTACAAAGAACATGTCCTGACATTGTTACCTCATTTCGAGCAGATTACCTTCGAGCACTTCCCGCGAGAAGAAAATCAGCTAGCGGATGCTCTAGCTACAATGTCATCCATGTTTAAACTTAACTGGGATAATGAGGCTCCCAAAATTACCATTGAGCGGATGGATGAACCTACACATTGTCACGAGATTAATACCGAAGAAGTAGTGTACCGACCTTGGTTTCACGAAGTCAAAAGGTATCTCGAGGCGCAAGAATACCCTGAAGGAGCTTCAGTCAACGACAAAAATTTCTTAAGGAGGTTCTCGACAAAGTTCTTCTTGAGCAATGGTATCCTATACAAGTGCAATCATGATTTCATTCTACTCCATTGTGTGGACAAGGTTGAAGCTGAACAGATCATGGTTGAATTGCATAATGGTACCTTTGGCACTCACTCTAGCGGACATACGATGGCTAAGAAGATTCTAAGGGAAGGATACTACTGGTCTACCATGGAAGCTGACTGCCATCAACATTCCCATACATGCCATAAATGCCAAATATATACGGACAAGGTACACATACCTCCAGTTCCTCTCAATGTCCTAACAGCTCCTTGGCCATTCGCAATGTGGGGAATAGACATGATTGGAGAGATCAAGCCTACAACATCCAATGGACACCGCTTTATTCTGGTGGCCATTGATTACTTTACCAAGTGGGTTGAAGCAGCTTCTTTTACCTCCGTTACAAAGAATGTGGTTGCCCGCTTCATCAAGCAGAACCTCATTTGCCGGTATGGTGTCCCCGACAGGATCATCACTGACAACGGTACAAACCTGAACAACACTATGATCACCGCCCTGTGTGAACAATTCCAGATTCAACATCACAATTCATCTCCCTATCGGCCAAAGATAAACGGTGCTGTCGAAGCTACGAACAAAAATATCAAGAAGATCATTCAAAAGATGACAGTCACCTACAAGGACTGGCATGAGATGCTACCGTTTGCTCTGAACGGGTACCGTACCACGGCGTGTACATCAACTGGGGTAACACCCTATTCTTTGGTATACGGCATGGAAGTTGTTTTACCTATTGAGGTTCAGATTCCCTCCTTTAGAATCATGAAGGATGCTGGTTTGAGTGAAGACGATTGAATTCAGACCCGGTTTGATCAACTTAACTTGATTGATGAAAAGCGACTTACTGCTGTTTGTCATGGTCAGACGTATCAAAAGCGGATGATCAAGGCTTTCAACAAGAAAGTCAGGAGCCAGGTATATCAAGTTGGAGATCTTGTAATCAAGCGGATCATCTTGCCGCAAAGTGATCCCAGGGGCAAATGGACTCCTACCTACAAAGGACCATTTGTGATCAAAAACATCTTTTCTGGTGGGGCAATGATCCTGACCACCATGGACGGCCACGACCTGCCACACCCTGCGAACGCAGACATAGTCAAAAGATACTACGCATAAACGACCCGGCAAGTTGAAAACCCGAAAGGGCGACTTGGGCAAAAATGGGCATCCCGGTGAATCGAAAACCCGAAAGGGAGGTTCAGGAAAAAATTAGGGATAAATAATAAATTTGTACACCCGGCAAGTTGAAAACCCGAAAGGGCGACTTGGGCAAAAAAGGGTTTCTCGGTGGATCGAAAACCCGAAAGGGCGGTCCAGGAAAAAGTTAGGGAATTAAAGCGTATGACTATGTCTCGTCGGATCACTTTAAGGACAATCTCTTCACAGACAAGCTCCAGGCTTCTGATCAACTCAATCATCTTCGGACGAAGCAACGAATGGACAAGATATTCAGAGTTACGAAGGCTATAGCAGAATGGGAACCCCATGGAATTTTCACACATAGCCATCTTTATTTGTATAAATTTTTCTCATTTTTTATGACAACATTCTCTTACTAGGATGTCTGTCTCCTTTGTACAAAATACTTACACAAAGTTAATGCAAATATACTTCAAAGTGCAGAAAACTTTTGCCTTTTCTCCTTTTTTACACCTGTGTTTTATTTGAAAACGTCCAATGATTTATTAAATGAGCATATGCATTTGAATATAATCACTGATTATAAATGAACGAAATGTGAAAGAATAATTACTGATAGGTTGAAAGTATAGGAAGACGTCTTTAGGTTATTCCAAAAAAAAATCCCCTGCAGTATATCATCTAGATTCCCCAGCGGAGCTAAAACCTTGAAATAACATATCCCCAGCGGAGTTAAATTTCAAAATCCCCATCAGAGTTAGTTTTTCAAACTCCCAATCCCCAACGGAGCAAAACTTTGAACTACAGACCCTCAGTGAAGAGGAAACCTTCTTCCCCAACAGAGTCAAATTTCCAACTATCAATCTACAGCAAAAACCATTCAGTTTCTCCAGATTCCCCCAGCAAGTTGTCTTAAAGTCTGGAAGTCAACCAGATAACAATTAACTTTTGTTTTATCCCCAACCTAGGATAATTCCCCAGTAGATTGGCATACAACCCAAACTCCTGAACGTCTCCCAAACAGGAATAAGCTTTTTCCCCCAGAGTCTTGAACTTACTCTCCAGCAGGATAGCTACTCCCCACAGAGTTTTTACTCCCCAACAGAATGAAGATTCTCATTCCTAATTCCCCAGTGAAGTCGCCAAGGATTCAAATTCCCCTAGCAGATTGAAGATTCTCATTCTCCGCTCCCCGCAGAAGCCATCAGAGTTTTCCTTATTCTCCAACAGATCAAGGTTTTCCTTTGTTCGATCCCCGGTAGAGATCACCAGAGTTTCCCTTATTCCCCAGCCGAGTAAGGATTCCCTTTGTGTAATCCCCAGCCTTAGTATTCAAAGTTCTCTGGATTCCCCAAGCAGGATTTTTTGTCAATACTCCAACTTCAAAGACTTGAAAGGATCCCTACATCCCCAGGAAAGTCGTGAAGGATTCTCACATCTCCATAGAAGTTGTCAAAGTTTTAATAATCCCCACGAGTTGTCAAAAATCTTGAATCTCCAGCAGCAGTTATGGATTTATTTTCCCCGACAACAGTCAAAGATTTTATTATCTCCAGCTATTAAGGATTTATTTTCCTCAGCAAGACAGCAAATTAGCTTACATGCGCATACATTACATTCATATATCATAAACATGGATAAAACACATATATTGCATCATACATTTCATGCAACATAACTTTGTGTTTCAGCTAACATTCTACCCTTTTCAGGATAAGATTAATAAGCTACCAATATACAATCATGAAAACAGCTTAGAGACGCTCCAGACACGGATGCAATTCTATTGCTTATTCAAAATTCAGAAAATAGCTTAGAGACGCTCCAGACACGGATGCAATTCTATTGCTTATTCAGATGTAAAGTTCAAAAAATAGCTTAGAAGCGCTCCAGACGCGGATGCTATTCTATTGCTTATTCAAAATTCAGAAAACAGCCTAGAGACGCTCCAGACATGGATGCAATTCTATTGCTTATTCAGATGTAAAGTTCAGAAAACATCTTAGAAGCGCTCCAGACGCGGATGCTATTCTATTTCTTATTCAAAATTCAGAAAACAACCTAGAGACGCTCCAGACACGAATGCAATTCTATTGCTTATTCAGATTCAAAGCTCAGAAAACAGCTTAGAGACGCTCCAGACACGGATGCTATTTTATTGCTTATTCAGATTTAAAACTCAGAAAACAGCTCAGAGATGCCCCAGACACGAATGCTATTTTGTCGCTTATTCAAATACAAGACTCAGATACAGTCCAGATACGCTCCAGACACGGTAGCCATGTTGTCACTTATCCTGACTTTTTCTCCGGCTTAGATATGCTCCAGACACGGATGCCCTTCTGTCGCCTATTCAGAATTCAGATTCAGTCTCCAGATACAACTCAGATATGTTCCAGACACGGATACCATTCTGATTTTCCTTCTTCTGACTTACAACTCAATAGACATTCTTGGATGGAATCTTTAAGCCCATCTCCAACAAGATTCTGCCACCTCTCCAAATGGCATCTTTAAGCCCATTCCCTCAACTACATTCTGACGAGTGCAAATTTACGGGCACTCAAGTGTCCAATCCTCTTTTACCTTCGAGTCACGAAAGGCAAACTCGCCAATCTAACTCATCAGGTTCAAGAAGATTAAACAGGGGCAGCTGTTGTACCCCAAAATTCTCCCTCTCATTTTATCAATATTTTCCCCACAAGACTCTTTGAACTCAAGACCAAGCTAGGGTTTGTTCAGCTCAAGACATCTCATTGCACTGTTGACCTAAAATTAGGGTTTGAGTTTGCACAAGGAATTTTGGACTTCTAATGACCCATGTGACTTTCATACTTCATGTTGGACTCCTAATATTGCTCATACCAAGTTTCAAGCCTTGAATCAAATTTTTGCCCAGTCAATTGGACAGTTGACCTAAAAATCAGTTGTATTGGGGAAAAGTCAACTGTGGCCAATTTACAGTCAAACCTCATAATATTTTACCCAAATCAACATTATAGGCTCATATGAACCACTTGATCAAGTTTGGACCACAACTCCTCAAGAAATTTGACCAGATCATCAAAAGGACAAAATGGTCATTTTTAGGGTTTTGACTATAGAAGGGCAATTTCTGATTTTTCACCTAGCCAATGGCAAATTGGGTTCAAGCATGGATTCAAGGACTCAATGGCATCATCTTGACCTAATCACAAGGTTTAAAAGATCTCAAATGCATTGGATTGACAGATGAATTTTCCAGTCAACTGATCAAAAATCAACCGTACACTGAAAAGTCAAACTTTGACTTTTTGGTCAAAATCAAGTGCCAAGGGTCATTTTTCATCAAGATGTTTCAAAACATGAAACTTGTTCACCAAGAAACCTAATTTTGAAAATTAGGGTTTAAAATGAAAAATTTTCATAACTTAGAAATTTTCTAAGTTATGAAAGTTTCTTATTTTTTTCCAATTTTCCCCAACATTTTCACCATGATGCAATTGGATTCAAAGAAAACTTCCAACATGAAAGTTGTAGTCCCCCACAAAATATACAACTTTTATTCACAAATTTTCCCCAAAATATGCTTGTATATCAAGTTATGATATTTGGAATAAGGGTCCATGAAACTTTTAACTTAGTGAAATTTTGCCCTAGTTTAGGCAGGATTTTGACCTATCTTCATGGCAATTGTTCACATAGTTCCAAGTGGAATCTCAAAATTCATTTCAAATATGGATTGTAGATCATGTTAAAAGCTTTCCAAAATGTCCAAGAACTCTTCAAAATCATTTATGGTTAGGGAGAATCGAAGAAAAGAAAATGGCCATTTCTCACTTTTGTCCATGGCATTTTTCATGTTGCTACAAGTTGCAAATTCTGCCCAAACATGTTTGTACTTGTATACAGGTCCTTAAACCCTTCCACACTCAAAAATTGAATGCAAACACAATGGATTAAGGCTTTGTTCTGAGCTTTAGAAGATTACACATTGAATTAATCCATTTTTGGCAAAAAGATAACATTGCCATTTTGATAAAGGTTGCTTTATGCAATTTTGTTTCTCTTGAGTTGTGAACTCAATCCTTTGCAGAAAACCAACTCCATAAACTTAGGCAAAAGTACACCAACTATCAGCATGCTTGGAGCTAGCTTGTACATGCCATAGCATTGTCAAAATCACCTTTTCTTCAAAAGCAAGTCAACTTGCAAAATCACCACAACTTTGCAATCCGATAAAACCAAAGTTTGTAAACATTTCAAACAAGTTTTACATATCACACTAAGCCAGAAACACGAGTTTACAAGTCCTCAAACCTTCCAAAACACCAAAACACAAGTTCTTGTCAAAACAGGGCAGGTTTTGTATTTTGATTTCCAAAACCAAATCCACTCGTGCGTTTTGCTTGCAACCAGTTTCAACACACTCCGTACAACCTACCTAAACTATCCCAACCATTCCCAAGTCACTGTAACTCCATTTGCACACTTCACCATTTTTGAATTCTGACTTTGCAGGTTGACTTCTACAAGCATATTCAGGCAAGTTCAAAGCAAGCTAGGCATTGGGAAAGCTCAAAGGAACTTCAAGCAAGCTCACAAGCATCTTAGGCCTCACTCACAATCCCTACATTTCCATACTCGAGCTTGACTGAAATAGGAAAAGTTCAAACTTCTATCTCTCTATTTAAGAACCATTAGGCTTAGGTTTGTGAATAAAAAATGTAGTCCTCATTGCCCTTGAGCTGTACATATCCATAGAATTCATTTAAGTTAACTGAGCTGGGAGAATTTGAATGATGAACTTTCTGAAAAAACTAGGTTAGAAATTAGGGCCAGAGAAATTCTCTCTGGTCTTTGAGAGTTAGATTAAGTTTTTTACATGGTTAGAATCGTGTGATCATGCTCTATAACTTTCATGTTGCAGGTTTTTGTTTTTAAGCACAAATGCAGGAGTTAGCAGTTTGAACATGGCGCGCGTGTTTGTTGTTTCTGGAGGACAGGGATAGAGGCCATCTGGGCTAGGCTTGGCTTGTTCATACTTTTTGCACCTCCTAGCTTGCTGTTTACACCATCTTGGCCCATTTGTTTATTTTTCCATATTTTTCATTTCTTTTTTAGTTTCTGACTTTTATTATTTTTTTCTAAATATAAAAAATCACTAAAAATATTTTCTTAAATTTCCACATTTTATTTTATTATTTTTATTATTTTTTTGGACATAGAAATAAATATTAAATAATATACTTTTATTTTCTTAACATAAAAACTTGTAAATATTATAAAAATATTATATATTTTATTTATTTATTATTATTTATACACTTAAATAATATTTTCATACATATTTTTATTTTTCAACATTTTGTATATATTTTATTTTATTTTTTGTACATAAATGAATAAATAATATATATAATATATATATATATATATATATATATATATATATATATATATATATATATATATATATATATATATATATATATATATATATATATATATATATATATATATATATATATATATATATATATATATATATATATATATATATATATATATATATATATATATATATATATATATATATATATATATATATATATATATATATATATATATATATATATATATATATATATATATATATATATATATATATATATATATATATATATATATATATATATATATATATATATATATATATATATATATATATATATATATATATATATATATATATATATATAAAGACCAAATTAGGGTTTCCATCCCTTTCAAAAAAAGACCATTAATATTTTTAATATTTTTAGGATATTAAATAATTTGTTTTTACATACATAAAAATAAATACAAAAAAAAAACATTTTGCATATTCATATTTAATTGCATATTTAAATATTTGTCAATTTATCATTTGTACAATGAGTTCAATTTGGTTGTAATAGTTGAATTAAGGTTTTATTTTCTTGCAAATACCCTCATTCAAACTTGTATCCCCCTCCCCATAATCAATGTTGTAATAGTCGTAGGTTTACCTTTACGCACTTTATGGCTTTCAAATATGCCATGATAGCAAGATTAGGGTTTGTATGATAACCAAAAATCAAAACAAATAGCTTGACTAATACAAGACAAAAATGCATGAAAATGACAACACAATGCACACAAGCACCCCTAGGGTTTCATCCACTTGTTGCCTTAAAAATGGCCATGGTACGCATGCTAGGTATCTTGGAAAAACAAAACAAAAAGATCATAGTCCCTCGATGACGCTATCTTGGTTGCCTATACAAAAATGATCTAGTCCCTCAAACAAAAACTTGCTAAGATACTTGGCAACATTGTTATCATGGCCATACGATGACCCACGCCCGTCCCGTTTAACATCCAAACACAAGGTTATTTACCAAATACAATGGTAAAACAACAATGTCAAAGGGTTAAAAATATGTAGGAAAGATCTTTGAGTAAGGTAGACAACTCCTAATTACTTGATCAAACTTGCAAACATCCTTGCTATTTACAAAAACACACAACACAATTTCAAAACATTTTCCCAAAACTAACTTTCAAACATTAAAACATTTTTCAAAAGACAAACACCTTTGTATACATTCAAACAAGAATCATTTCAAAGGTTGCCTAGACAAAGGCCTCTTTTCTAAATATTTTCAAAACCACACACAAAAGCACCATTTCAAAGAATTGAAAAGCAAAAGCAAGTGATCTAAACAAGTAACTAAGAGCCCATGGAAAACCATGGATGAAAAGGGTGCTAGCACCTTCCCTTTTCATAATCTACCCCCCGAAATTAATTAACCTAATTTAAACTAAATTAATTAATTAAAGAAAATAAAGTTATTTTATAAAAAAAAGATTTTTTTATGTTTTTTTGTGATTTTGATTTGAGAAAACAATTTAATTACAAATTTAAAACCTAATTTCTAATTAGTTTTGTTTACAAAAAGAATTAAATTAACCTAGTTTCTAATTAAATTAATTAAAGAAATAAATATTTCATGAGAAAAATGATTTTTTTGTGTTTTTGTGGTATTTTTTATTTTAAAAAATAAATAATTTTGTGTTAATTAAAAAAAGAAAATGATTAATGAAATAAATAAAGAAATTAAAAAATTGAAAAAAAGAAAGAATTGGGCTTGTATAATGAGCAGTCTGGGGGGTGTGTTAAATGGACGTTGACCTGAGGGTATACCATGGTCCTTGACATGTGGGACGTTGGATTAAATGGATGATGAATTCATTGGCTTGAGATTGGTAGCGCACGGTAGGACGTTTGGACTAGGGGTACATTGAATCTCTAAATGGAAAATAAGAAAATAAACGTTGCTGGGACCTGAGATCGAACCCAGGTCCTCACGCTTACCACCAATTGCCCTTGCCAGCTGCGCTATTGTGATTAGTTGTTAGTGAAGGAAAATGGCGATCAAAAGCGCAGTGGAATTTAAAATTTTCCTTTGGCGATCCTTACGAATGAACATGGTCAGTGATAGAAATATTTACCTCTTGTGGCGATTTAGACCTTTGATGTTGTGATCACGAGCGTTGATGAAGAACAACGCCTCTACTCAGTCCACACGAACAGATCGCTTCCGGTCACAGTGCTAGCTGATCACGAATGGAAACCTTGAGTGAGAGAGAGAATCAAAAACGAAATTGCATCAAGTGAAATTGCTTCATTACAAGGGATCTATTTATAGAATCACTCGTGTGGGCTACAAGCTAAAAGCCCAATTAAGGCTATAAGCTAAAAGCCCAATTAAGCTTATGGACATCATACCTTATGATGTACCATATATCACTTATCCACGTGGTACCTTACCACTTTCCGTATTACACTTAAGTGCACCGTATCTTACGGTGTTCCTTATTTATTCTATCTCTCATCAACCTGTCCTTATGTGTGTGACCCTGTAGGTTTTCGCGACGTTGGAAATTATATTAAATCACACATTTAATATAATAAACAGTGAGCGGTATCTAGCAACACATCACTGTTACCCAAGTCACGAAAATGTCATGTGATCTGACGAAACCTTTTCCGTGATAATATTTGTGTTGTACAATTACCCTTTTGCCCTCATGTCTATATTGAACACAAGGCATACACTGTGTCACCCTTGTCCAGTTCAATATTGGGCCCTTAGACATTTATCCTGTTATGCAGGATGAGCAAATTCCATCTAGGTCACTCATGTCCCTTAGCATGCTTTGTGAAGTACCCATCAACTGTCTTTATAGTCATCCAGTTACGGATGACGTTTGATCAGCAATAAAGTACTTGACTCTACATCTAGGGTCCATAGTGGTTTCAGGTCGAAGGGTGGTATACACCATTATCATCATGAGAATAACTTATGACACTTTGCATAACATTCTATGTAGTATTCTCATAGCGGGTCAATCCAGTATAAATATTACTCCTAATATTCATACCTATGTCAAGACTTGATAACTCCTTATCTATGATCCATGAGATGTGATCATCAATCTATCTTCATAATAATCTTAATGCTTTAATGTTATCCCACTTCACATTAAAGCTTGACTACGGATACTTTAAGAATATTGTCTTATGTTTAATGGGATCTCATGATTAAGTCACACTTAACATTTCATTAAACAAATAAACCATTCTAGGGACTTTATTATTTTGGAAAGCAAACATAATAAAGAAATGTCTTTTATTATTAATAAATAATTCGATACAAGTACCAAAAGTATGGGCCTCTAGGGCTTACACCAACAATCTCCCACTAGCACTAGAGCCAATCAGGCATACCCCTAATACCCATAGATCTAGTATGTCCATCATGCTTCAGCTGCGCAAGAGGCTTTGTTAATGGGTCAGCAACATTGTTAAGTGTAGGTACTCTGCATATTTTCACATCTCCCAGATCGATTATCTCTCGAATGAGATGATAACGTCTAAGTATGTGTTTGGATCGTTGGTGAGATCTAGGCTCCTTAGCTTGTGCGATAGCACCATTGTCATCACAATAGAGATCAATGGGATTCACAATGCTATGGACTATGCCAAGTTCACTAATGAACTTCTTGATCCAAACAGCTTCCTTTGTTGCAGTTGAGGCAGCAATATACTCAGCCTCGGTTGTAGAATCAGCAATTGTATCTTGCTTTGAACTTTTCCAGCTCACAGCGCCACCATTTAAACAAAACACATAACCAGATTGCGATCTAAAGTCATCCTTATCTGTCTGGAAGCTAGCATCGGTGTATCAAATTACAGCAAGCTCTTCCTGACCTCCATATATCAAGAATGAGTCCTTAGTCCTTCTCAAGTACTTAAGGATATTCTTGACAGCTACCCAATGAGCATCATCGGGATTAGACTGGTACCTACTCGTTGCACTTAAAGAATACGAGACATTTGGTCGAGTACATAACATGGCATACATGATAGATCCTATTGCAGATGCATATGGAATCTTATCCATGTGATCCCTTTCTTCCTTACTTGAAGGGGATTGTGTTTTTGACAGACACATGCCATGTTGCATAGGTATGAATCCTTTCTTGGAATCATGCATATTAAAGCGTCTCAACACTTTTTCTATGTATGTACTCTGACTTAGGCCAAGCAGTTTTTGTGACCTATCTCTATAGATCCTGATTCCTAATATATAGGCTGCTTCACCTAGGCCCTTCATTGAAAAGCATTTCCCTAACCAATTCTTCACTTGTTGCAAGGTAGGGACATCGTTTCCAATGAGTAATATGTCATCTACATATAATACCAGGAATACGATCATGCTCCCACTAACCTTCTTGTAGACACAAGGCTCATCTTCATTCTTGATGAATCCATATTGTTTTACTGTTTCATCAAAACGAAGATTCCAGCTTCTGGAAGCTTGCTTCAATCCATAAATTGATCGTTGTAACTTACATATCTTTTGGGCTTCTTCTGGTATGTCAAATCCTTCAGGTTGTGTCATGTACACATCCTCAAGAAGATTCCCATTAAGGAAAGCAGTTTTGACATCCATCTGCCATATTTCATAATCATGATATGCAGCGATAGCAAGTAAAATATGAACAGATTTAAGCATTGCAACTGGTGAAAATGTTTCATCATAGTCAACCCCATGAATTTGTTTATAGCCTTTTGCAACCAGTCTTGCCTTATAGGTATGTACCTTACCATCCATGTCAGTCTTCTTTTTGAAGACCCGCTTGCATCCTATAGGGTTAACTCCTATAGGAGGCTCTACCAAGGTCCAAACCTGGTTTGTGTACATGGAATCCATTTCAGATTTCATGGCTTCTAGCCACTTCTCGGACTCAGGACCAGTTATGGCCTCTTGGTAGGTCACAGGCTCATCTTGATCCATGAGTAATACATCACCCTGATCACTTATGAGATATCCATATCTCTCAGGTTGTTGACGTATCCTGCTTGACCTAGGCTGGTACTCTTCTACTTGAGCAGGTTGCTCTTCCACAACTACTTGTGTTTCCTGCTCTAATTCCTCCATAGGTGTATCAATGCTTTGTGGTTCTTGAATTTCTTCAAGCTCTATTTTCCTCCCACTGATTCTTTTGGAAATAAAATCCTTTTCCAGAAAAACTCCAGTTCGAGCGACAAACACTTTGCCCTCAGAAGGATTGTAGAAGTAATACCCTCTTGTTTCTTTAGGATACCCCACAAATAACCATTTGTCAGATTTGGGCTCAAGCTTAGTTGAAATTTTTCGTTTCACATAAAATTCGCAACCCCAAATCTTCATGTAAGACATATGTGGTTTCTTACCATTCCATATCTCATATGGTGTCTTCTCAACCTTTTTGGATGGAACCCGGTTAAGTGTGTAAGCTGCAGTCAATAGTGCATGTCCCCAAAAGGAGTTCGGAAGATCGGCGTGACTCATCATGGATCGGAACATGTCTAACAAGGTTCAATTTCTTCTCTCAGATACACCATTCCATTGTGGTGTTCCGGGAGGAGTAAGTTGGGAAAAAAATCCCACATTCCTTTAGATGGTCATCAAACTCTAGGCTTAAATATTCACCACCTCGATCTGATCGAAGAACTTTAATATTCTTACCTAGTTGGTTTTGTACTTCATTCTTGAATTCCTTGAATTTTTCAAAGGTTTCAGATTTGTGTTTCATTAAATACACATAACCATATCCACTGAAATCATCAGTAAATGTGATGAAGTATTGAAAACCTCCTCTGGCTGGTATGTTCAGTGGTCCACATACATCAGTATGTATGAGGGCCAAAAGATCATTAGCCCTTTCACCTTTTCCTGTGAATGGGGACTTTGTCATCTTTCCAATTAAACAAGATCTGCATGTCTCATATGATTCATAATCAAAAGAGTCCAAGAGTCCATCTTTATGGAGTTTGGAAATGCGTTTCTCATTTATGTGGCCTAAGCGACAGTGCCAAAGGTAGCTTGGATTTAACTCATTAGGTTTAATCCGTTTAGTATTAATGTTATAAATTGGCATTTCAAGATCAAGGACATATAGTCCATTGTTCATTTGTGCATAAGCATAGAATATATCATTCAAATAAATAGAGCAACAATTGTTCTTTATTATAAATGAAAAACCAAACTTGTCCAAACAAGAAACGAAAATAATATTCCTACTAATTGCAGGTACGTAATAACAGTTCTCTAAATGAATTATTAAACCACTAGGTAAAGTCAAAACATAAGTTCCTACAGCTAAAGCAACAACCTTTGCTCCATTTCCAACTCGTAGGTCAACTTCACCTTTTTCCAAATCTCTACTCCTTTTTAGCCCCTGCACATTAGTACAAATGTGAGAACCGCGTCCAGTATCTAATACCCATGATGCAGAAGTAGATAAATTAATTTCAATAACAAAAATACCTGAATTTGAAGTCCCTACTCCATTGTTCATATCTTCCAGGTACTTTGGGCAGTTTCTCTTCCAATGTCCGGTCTTACCGCAATGGAAGCAAGTGCCCTCCTTTTCTATGCCTCCATTAGGCTTCAAAGCAGGAACAGTAGGTTTAGGCTTGGCAACTTCCTTGCCTTTCCCTTTACCAACCTGCTTGGTAGGCCTCTTGTTCAGCTTCTTTACATTACTGACCATCAGAATGGACTTCCCTTTTGTCTTCATATTCTGCTCAGTAGTTTTCAACATGCTTAGCAATTCTGGAAGACTCTTATCCATGTCATTCATGTTGAAATTCATGACAAACTGATTAAAGCTATCTGGCAACAATTGCAAGATAAAATCAGTTGCAAGTTCCTTTCCAAGCGGAAACCCTAACCTTTCAAGGTTCTCCACATACCCAATCATTTTGAGTACATGGGGACCTACAGGGTTTCCCTCAAATAACTTGTTGTTAAAAAGGGCCTTTGAAACCTGAAACCTCTCGTTTCTTTCCTACTCTTGATAGAGCATTTTCAGATGTCCGATCATATCAAACGCTGACATGTTCTCGTGTTGCTTTTGCAACTCCTAGTTCATAGTAGCTAGCATGAGACAAGCGGCTTCGTTAGCATCATCAAAATGCTTCTTATAAGCATCTCTTTCTACCTTAGGTGCCGAACTAGGCGGTTCCTCTTCAGGAACAGGTGTCTCCAAGACATACAGCTTCTTATCGTGCTTGAGGATAATCCTCAGATTTCGGTGCCAATCCAGGAAATTTGTCCCAGACAATTTTCCTTATCTAGGATTGATCGCAAAATATGGTTGTTTGTTGTCATGGTAATCTACAAAAAAATGAAAATATAAGTATCATTAAAACAACATATTTAATTATGCCTTTAATCAAATATGCTCCCACTATTTTACTCAAACCAAATGACCTTCATCATTTGATTCGGAAAATCCCGTTGGAAGACTTTCTAGTGGGTCGAGATCCATATTTCACTTCGTTCTAAGTCAGCGTTAGGCTAATTACACAAAACTAGGTTATTTAGGTAGGAACTCCTTCCAATTGTATCTCATACAACTCTCGAATATTTTCAGTTGGGTGAATAACTCCTTATTCTAATTCATCATATGAATCATTCCCAACTCTTGCTTCTAAACATGTATAATCTTATTATAATGTGTTTAGTTAAGTTTGACCCATTGTTTTAGCAGTTGGATATTACAATTATCCCATCGCACCTTACTAATATAGAACATGCACCTCGCGTAGGCAAAACCTACATTGTTCGATACTAGTCTTGATGAGTGCTAAAACTTGGAAAGCATGAACTTAATATTTAACTTGAGGGATTTTGTTATTAGTTTGATCTCACCGTCTTAACATGCAATTCGTCTCTCTCATGCATCAACATACAAACACATGCATCAATATACATAAAAGGATACAGTTATGGCCCCTAGCGCAATTGTTCTCCCATGCCAATGAGAGAACCTAAGCTAACCTAATAACGATCTAAACTTGTCCAAGCAAGATCTCCAAGGTTATCCTCCTTTGATATTGTATTCTTCTCTTTCTTCATAACATTACATTACATAAAAGAAACTCGTTTTACATACGAGGGAGTGAGATGAGAAAAGAAGTTACATCAAGAATTTTAGAGAGAGGCACGACACGCAGGCCGTATTTTACAATCCCAAAACAAAATAAAGGAAAAAAAAGCTAAGGCCATAACTGATCACCACAAGACAATAATAATAAACACACTTTTATTATTAGTTTAAATTTTTTTTTTAATTAACAAAAAAAGGCAAATTAAATTTCGACGATTGATCACACTACGCAGAGTTAGCCGGGGGTTGTTAGGGGCAGCGCCCCGACGCAAAATTTTAATGAACAATTCATTTGAAATCGGCGTCATTTTCGCACAACTCTTGTGCATTCACAACCCTAATCGCATAACTCTGCAACAACACAACCCTTGTACCGTCATGAACCCTAATGCAACAGTTTCATGCTGTCAAACACATTTCGATTGATAATTCAGTATGATTAATCACATGCCATTGCTTCACCATACTAATGTCGGATTCCGAAGCATATGAACAGTGATTGGTCAAAGGAATAACAATCATCAAGTGTTTGAATGAACGAAACAGAAACAGTATATCCCATATACCATCGTTGCATCAGATTTACTTATATCATATATAAAAGTGATCGATCTTATTTGTGTAACCTATGGACGATCAATGTATCGCTGCTTCACCATACTAATGTCGGATTCCGAAGCATAGTCAACATCAATCATCCAAATCGTACACAACAGATGCCAAATTTAATTACTCGTTTATTATTCAATTCATTCTGGTTTTAATCGAATCAAAACATAAAATATAGAACATAAACAACTATCAGATCCATGGTTTCATAAGTGGCTCTGATACCACTGAAGGAAAATGGCGATCAAAAGCGCAGTGGAATTTAAAATTTTCCTTTAGCGATCCTTACGAATGAACATGGTCAGTGATAGAAATATTTACCTCTTGTGGCGATTCAGACCTTTGATGTTGTGATCATGAGCGTTGATGAAGAACAACGCCTCTACTCAATCCACACGAACAAATCGCTTTCGGTCACAGTGCTAACTGATCACGAATGGAAACCTTGAGTGAGAGAGAGAGAATCAAAAACGAAACTGCATCAAGTGAAATTGCTTCATCACAAGGGATCTATTTATAGAATCACTTGTGTGGGTTACAAGCTAAAAGCCCAATTAAGGCTATAAGCTAAAGCCCAATTAAGCTTATGGACATCATACCTTATGATGTACCATATATCACTTATCCACGTGGTACCTTACCACTTTCCGTATTACACTTAAGTGAACCGTATCTTACGGTGTTCCTTATTTATTCTATCTCTCATCAACCTGTCCTTATGTGTGTGACCCTGTAGGTTTTCGCGATGTTGGCAATTATATTAAATCACACATTTAATATAATAAACAGTGAGCGGTATCTAGCAACACATCACTGTTACCCAAGTCACGAAAATGTAATGTGATCTGACCAAACCTTTTCTGTGATAATATTTGTGTTGTACAATTACCCTTTTGCCCTCATGTCTATATTGAACACAAGGCATACACTGTGTCACCCTTGTCCAGTTCAATATTGGGCCCTTAGACATTTATCCTGTTATGCGGGATGAGCAAATTCCATCTAGGTCACTCATGTCCCTTAGCATGCTTTGTGAAATACCCATCAACCGTCTTTATAGTCATCCAGTTACGGATGACATTTGATCAACAATAAAGTACTTGACTCTACATCTAGGGTCCATAGTGGTTTCAGGTCGAAGGGTGGTATACACCATTATCATCATGAGAATAACTTATGACACTTAGCATAACATTCTATGTAGTATTCTCATAGCGGGTCAATCCAGTATAAATATTACTCCTAATATTCATACCTATGTCAAGACTTGATAACTCCTTATCTATGATCCATGAGATGTGATCATCAATCTATCTTCATAATAATCTTAATGCTTTAATGTTATCCCACTTCACATTAAATCTTGACTACGGATACTTTAAGAATAGTGTCTTATGTTTAATGGGATCTCATGATTAAGTCACACTTAACATTTCATTAAACAAATAAACCATTATAGGGACTTTATTATTTTGGAAAGCAAACATAATAAAGAAATGCCTTTTATTATTAATAAATAATTTGATACAAGTACCAAAAGTATTGGCCTATAGGGCTTACACCAACAGTTAGTACAATGAAAACAAAATGTAATATACAAAACAAGGTAATTGGATCAGAAAAACGTGCGAGATTTAAATGAGAAAATGGATGATTGCCACGCCACTGTCTTCTTCATTCTCCGTCGCCTTAGGTTCCTTCACCTTTACCTACAGACAAAAGTCTGTAGCTACAAACCTGCACAACTCATAAACTCACAAAACGCAAGATAAATGAAATTGAAGACCAGGGTTCAACTGGTCATGATGTCCCGGTCATCATGGTACCTTATTCATGGAAAAATTTAACTGTGGACAGAAACCCTAAAACGAACATGAAAACCATAACAATGGTAATTGTCAGTACAGGCGCTAAAACATCAATTAAACCTAACCAACATATTGCAAACATAATAACAAACACGTATATGCCATTAAAACATGCTCATAATGTACAAATCATGATAATCGAATTTGAAAAATATGGAAAACCGTAATGTTCATACTGCATGTTTCCGGGCGTGGGGAGGCTTGCTAGTGATTGGAACGTGTTCCTGAGACGTCCAGCAATTGATTGGAAACACTAGGATGGCTTGAGATGGCCTGTAGCTTGAAATTCGATCTGCACTTTTTTTGCAAGATTTTTGGGTTTGTTCTTGCTCTTTCACGACTGCTAGCCCCTTGACTTTTGCCTTGTACTTGTTCATTATATATGCTAGGACGAATTAGGGTTCTAAAAACCATATGTATCTTTGCAATTATGGAAGATTTGATTTGATTTCCATGCCATATGCAAACTTGCTATATTGATCCAAATTATCCCTTTCTTGTACCAATCATGCTTAATTCGATTTGGCCTTGATATTTCAGCACATTTTGATTGCAATCCTGTCAAAAAATCATATCAAAACAGATCTTTGATATTATTTACCAATTATTTGATTTAATTCAATTTTTTATTAATAAAAAATCAAAATAAATTGGAAAATGAAGCAAATAACATGTGGATAAGTAATTGGGTAGTGGACCATGTTATAAGTGAGGTGCAATCATGAAATACTAAGCCCATTTGGTAAAAAAAATGCACTTTTGAGCATATTTGACTTTTGGCAATTTTGCAAAAAGGGTCAAGTTTGACAAGGCATATATCTTTCAATTTTAACCCTAGAGAGGTGTTCTTGGACTTTTTAGAAAGCTTAGGATGTCCCCTAAGCAACCCTTTTGGTCTCATCTCAATTTAGTCTTCCATGTTCATGTAAGGAGCTTTGACCTAAAAAGTGTTTTTGTTAACTTTTCAAAAGGACCCATAATGTGGAAATTCATATCTTTTTTTGAGTACATATTTTGAACTTGGGGGCTGAAGATGAATTGTAGGGAATTGCATCCTATTCAAAATGAGCCTTGGATGGGAAATTTCTGATAAAGTATGAATAAGTTATACTTGGTCAAAGTTTGGTTGACTTTTTCCTAAGAAACCCTAATTTAGCAACTTTTGGGTTTTGATGAATTTAGGGCATTCCTTGAGGAATCATGATCAACCCTTGATCAAATGATGGATATCACTTCAAAATGTTGATTTTAACCAAAAATCTTGAAGTTTTACTGTATGTGGGCCACAGTTGACTTCTGACCTAATATAGTCGATTCTCAAGCATCTGAGCAGTTGACTGAGCAAACTTCTTGTGCAGTGCTTGAAATTTGACATGGAGGGTCTTGAGAACATATTAGGACCATGGATAGCATATGAGGTCTTTGGAGTCCACCTATCTTGATGAAAATGGAAACCCTAATTTGAGACACAATATCTTAGGAGAGAGTTTGTTTGGTCAACTCTTGGGCAAATTTGAGCAAATTGAGGATCTCTAGGAGTATGTATTGAGTAAAATTAGAGGGAAAATTTAGGGGTAAAAAATATGCCCTTGTTCAATCTTCTTAAACCTGAGGATGTAGATTGGCTCGTCTTCCTTTCGTGATCTGAAGTGGAAGATGATTGAACACTAGAGTGCCCAGAAATTTGCACTCGTATGAATTGACACTTGATTTGTGATACCGGGAATGGGCTTATAGATGCCATTTGGAAGTTGCTAGAGAATTATCGGAGATGGGCTTAAAGATGCCATCCAAGATGTGACGGAGTATCGTCAGAAATGGGATTAAAGATGCCATCTAGAGGATGTTGATTTCCTGATATATTCCTTTGATGAGAAGTCCTGTTCCTGTTGTTGATGAGGAATCTGCTGAGGAATGTTGGTATTTTTCTTGGTAGAAATAGAATTTTAGGAGCTTCAGTTGTCTGTTACTCTAGTGGGGAATTAACTCCAGAGGTGAACTACATATCTGGTCAGTGTACAGACTGCATCGTGACTTACTGGGGAAAGGTGAAATTGACCGAAACTGGTCGGGTCCAGGTTTTACCGTGTTGTAAACTGTCGTATGAAGGTAAGAGAAAAGAAAACCTGGATGAAAAGGTTATGAGAAGGAACCTGTATAGTAGGGTTTCTTCGAAATGAAAGCCTGGATAGCAGGACTGTGAGAAGGAACCTGGATAGTAGGGTTACTTCAATATGAAAGCCTGGATAGTAGGGTTGTGAGAAGGAACCTGGATAATAGGGTTACTTCGATATGAAAGCCTGGATAGTAGGGCTGTGAGAAGGAACCTAAATAGTAGGGTTACTTCGGTATGAAAGCCTGGATAGTAGGGTTGTGAGAAGGAACCTGGACAGTAGGTTTATTTCGATATGAAAGCCTGGATAGTAGGGTTGTGAAAAGGAACCTGGGTCGTAGGGTTACTTCGATATGAAAGCCTGGATAGTAGGGCTGTGAGAAGGAACCTGGTTCGTAGGGTTACTTCGATATGAAAGCCTGCATAGTAGGACTGTGAGAAGGAACCTGGACAGTAGGGTTACTTTGATATGAAAGCCTGGATAGTAGGGCTGTGAGAAGAAACCTGGGTTGTAGGGTTACTTCGATATGAAAGCCTGGATAGTAGGGTTGTGAGAAGGAACCTGGATAGTAGTGTTACTTCGGTATGAAAGCCTGGATAGTAGGGTTGTGAGAAGGAACCTGGATAGTAGGGTTACTTCGATATGAAAGCCTGGATAGTAGGGCTGTGAGAAGGAACCTGGATAGTAGGCTTACTTCGTTATGAAAGCCTGGGTAGTAGGGCTGTGAGAAGGAACCTGGGTCGTAGGGTTACTTCGATATGAAAGCCTGGATAGTATGGTTGTGAGAAGGAACCTGGGTCATAGGGTTTCTTCAATATGAAAGCCTGGATAATAGGGCTGTGAGAAGGAACCTGGGTCGTAGGGTTTCTTCGATATGAAAGCATGGATAGTAGGGCTTTGAGAAGGAACCTAGATAGTAGGGTTACTTCGATATGAAAGCCTGGATAGTAGGGCTATGAGAAGGAACCTGGGTCGTAGGGTTTCTTCGATATGAAAGCATGGATAGTAGGGCTGTGAGAAGGAACCTGGATAGTAGGGTTACTTCGATATGAAAGCCTGGATAGTAGGGCTGTGAGAAGGAACCTAGGTCATAGGGTTTCTTCGATATGAAATCCTAGATAGTAGGGCTTAAGAAGGAACCTAGATAGTAGGGTTACTTCAAAGTGATAGTGTAGATTAGTTGACCCATTTGGTTTCGGGAACTGAGTTTCCGTTAGTCGTATGCATATGTGACTTGCATAACCGCTGAATTTGTTGAAGCTAATCCTCTTTTCCTTGAAAGATATTATGGTTAGTTATATGTGATGCATGAAATGCAGGGTGAGATGATGTTCTCAAAATAAATGAGATTATGCTGTATATGATATGTATGCGTATGTCATGATGTATGTTTATGAAATGCTATCGGGGTATGCTCGCGCCTGGGAAAATAAATCCTTGACAGTTGCTGGAGATTTGTAAATATTATGTCGGGAAGAGATGCTGCTTGAGAATAAACTCTGTCGGGGATCGAGCCTCTGTATCTGGAGAAATAAACTCTGCCTGGGGGATGAATTTTACTGACTCGCCCGCGATTATGAACCTCAGCTGGGGTGGTTACGTCCTGTTTCAGGAAAGTTGACATCAATGCCTTTGGATGCTTTTACTCTATGGGGAGTGGATGTACCAATAATCATGTTCCTAAGTTGGCTCTATCCCGGTACCTGTTGGGAAGAGTAACAGTCGGGTTTGGCACTTCTTGTTTTTACCCCTGTTTCTAGAATTACGTGTAATTGCCTTTTATTTGTTATGTAAATATTTATGAGTAGCAATCATTTTCAAAGGCACATATAAAAAATAAGTCATTGGACGTTCTTGCAAAATAAAACAGAAAACAAAAACAAACTCAAAGTGAAAATAATTTTGTATTGATTTTTGAAGTTGGCCTGTAATAGGCGTTTTTTGTACAAGGAGGCTGATGCTCTAGTAATAGAACGCCGTCGAAAGATAGAAATTATACAATTTGTGTAAGAGCAAGAAAAACAGCTATGTGAAATAACCCCATTGGGTTCCAACTCTGCTATTGCCTTTATATCTTCAAGCGTCTCATCACTTTGCTTCTTGGCCAAAAGTTGATCAGATTGATTGGCTCCGTCCGAGCTTGATAGTCGATACCGAAGTCTGGTCGCAAGATGATCCAATGAGACATAGTGATACTCTTTACTCCCTAACTTTTTCCTGGACCGCCCTTTCGGGCTTTCAGTCCACCAGGATACCCTTTGTGATACGGTGGGAGAACTGACTTGAGGTTTTGCGTTTGTGTTCGCACTTGTGCGGTTTAGCAAGAGTCGCCACCGACTTTTTATTTTATCCAAAAGGAAAGGTCAAAAAGGACAGGAAAGACCTTCGAGATGTTTTCTTGGGTTCAGAGGGTAGATTATGAAAAGGGAAGGTGCTAGCGTCCTTTTCATCCATGGTTATCCATGGGCTCTTAGTTACTTGTTTAGATCACTTGCTTTTGCTTTTCAATTGTTTGAAATGGTGCTTTGTGTGTGGTTTTGAAAATATTTTGAAAAGAGGCCTTGTCTAGGCAACCTTTGTAACAATTCTTGTTTGAATGTTTTACAAAGGTGTTTGTCTTTTGAAAAGATGTTTCAATGTTTTAAAAGTTTATTTTGGGAAAATGTTTTGAAGTGTGTTGTGTTGTGTTTTTTTGAAAATAGCAAGGATGTTTGCAAGAGATCAAGTAACTAGGAGTTGTCTACCCTACTCAAAGATCTTTCATACACATTTTTAACCCTTTGACATTGTTGTTTTACCATTGTATTTGGTAAACAACCTTGTATTTGGATGTTAAACGGGACGGGCGCGGGTCAATTATACAATCATTGAAAGCAACTTGTGAGGCGCTCTAGCAATTTTGTAAGGGACAAGATCGTTAGGCAACATCGAGGGTCATCGAGGGACTACGATCTTTGTTTATCAAAGGGTCATTTGCTAGAGTGTCACATATTCGAGGGACATGATTGTATTTCCGAGGGAACAAGCGAGGTTACCCTAGAGGTGCACGTGTGAGAAGTGTGTTGATTTCAAGTTATTTATTCTTAGATTAGGTCATCTAGCGATTGATTTTTGAATCTTGCCATACATTACTACACAGTATATCGAAAGCAATAAATTGCGGGAATTAAAAGTCTAAGCTATTACAAAGGTATCCGGGAATGGGGGTACAATTATTACAAATGGGGATGAATCTCATAAGAAATAGCAATGTCCAAATATTACAACCAAATCGAATTGTTGTGCGATTCAATATAAAGCTAAGACAATTTACGAAAATAAAATCAATAAAGTATGAAATGTATGTATTTACTTGAAAAGGGATAAATAAAAATCTATTCTAAAAAAAAAAGATTAAAAATTTTATTATTATTATTCTTCTATGTATTTTTATTAATTATGAGCTATCTTTAAAGAAAGAAACTAAATTAAATTAAATGTTTTTTTAGTGTTTTTATTAAGTGTAAGAAAATTAATAAAATGAAAATGATAAAAGAAAACTAATTAAAAATAAATCAAATTAAGTTTACAAAATGAAGTTCTAAAAATAAACATTAGTATATTATTAATTAAAAGAAAAGAAAAGAAAACAAATTAAAAAAATGGGCTTCAGATTTGAAATGGAAGTTAGGCCCAAAGGTAAGAAACAAAGCCAGAAATGGGGGGGTGAGCCAGTATGCGTGTGGGCTTATGGTTTGCAAACGGAGTGGCCCAATTGCTTTAACCCTTTCACAAATGTTTAATTAAGGTAAATGTAAATTAGGGTTTCTGAACCTGTTTTCCAGCGGCGGCGTCGTCCCTTTCTAGTTCATCTCTCTCACTCTTTTACTCACAACATCTTATGCTTATTGCCGAAACAAACTAATCTCTCCTCATGTCACCATGATTCGCGTTTTCTATGAAAATCTAAAGTCAAAATCATGCTCGAAGGGCTCTCTCTGATCTTCCCTTCCCCGTTTCCGTTGTCGGCGCATCTCCCACTCTCACTTTCTAACCAAGTGCTAGCTACACGTTTTTGCAAGGTATGGTTTTCTTTTATCTTAACAGTTCATTGGTTTTTGAATGTTGTTGTTCATGTTTCTTTTATGTTAATCAAGCTTGATACTCACTGAGATGCAGGAAAGGGTTTGAGGAGAAACATACCTTTGGAACTTTTGCGAAATGGAAATGGGTGTTGAGATTGGACGAGGATGCACCTTGGTAGTTGGACACGAGGGGAGGGAAGAAATGATGATGGATGCGTGAGCTCTGGTAATCTTTTCTATCCCTTGAACTTGAATGATGATGGTGTTTCTGACTTCGTTATTTCTTTCCTCTCTCTTGAACTTGAGTGATGATGGTGTTACACTTCTGACTTTGTTGGATATTGTTGGTTAGTTTTGGTACTTTTCTGTTCTTTTGATTTGAACTTGTTGGAATTTGGTTTTGAACTGTTGATGGAATGTGCAGGGAATTTTTGATGCTTTAGACAGTTTGAGAAAATGTTGCAGGTTCTGAATGTTTAGGGATTGTTATGTTTTTGATGGTTACAGTTTGAATGCTTTTGAACTGGTTGTGCAGTTTGGTTATGCAAGTCTTTGGATCTTTGTGTATGTTTTTGTGGTTTTAAAAATTGGCTTTGGTAGTTTGGGATATTTTAGTTCTGAGTTTTGTGGGTTTTTGGTAGTTTGGTTTTTCTTTGACAGTTTGGCCAAATGTTATGAGTTGTTGAAAATGGCTTTACATCCCTGATGCCCTTTTACAGTCCTTTGGTTTGGGAACTGGTTTTTGGGCTGTTAAAAGTTGTTGGTGTATTGACAGTTTTCAGGCTTGTTTGGTTTGAGAACTGAGTTTGAACTGTTTGAAGGTTGTTGGACTGTTTTTGGTTTGATAACAGGTTTGGAGGTTTGTAAATGGCTATGCAGGTTTTGAACTTTCTGCAGTTTTGGGATTTGAAAGCTTTTGTTTTTGTTCTGGTTACAGTTGTGGTTTTTGCAGGTTTGGAGTTTTGTGAGAATTGTTAACAAGTTTTGGTTCTTTTGAACTTGTTGACAAGTTGGGTTGTTTGAGCTGAGCTACAGGATTTGGAAATTGAGGCACAAGTTGTTTGAAAACTGGTTTGGCAGGCTTGAGAGCTTTGTTTTTGCAATGCAGTTTTTTTTTGTTTTTCTGTTTGACAAATTGTCTTCTTGTCTTCTTACAGTTTCTCTACTGTTATATCCTAGTTGCTTTTTTTCTTTTACAGCCTGTGGGCGGGATGGCCAATCTGTACCTTTCCCACAATTTAGGTGATATCTCTCCTCTCTCTCCTCTCTCAATGATAAAGCAGAAATGCTTTTTCCCCTTTTTCTGAAAAGTTTTCCAAACTTTGGAAAATGATGAAAAGCTTTTGCAACAAGCTTTGCTTGTTGTTTGGTTTACCATACTGCTTTCTTCTTTGCCTGCTATGCTACTGTCTGCATTTGTACTTTGTTCAGTTTGTACTATTACATCCTTACTGCTATGCTGCATTGTTTAGTTGCCTTAT
The DNA here is from genome assembly GCA_948472305.1 of Vicia faba. Classification (NCBI taxonomy): domain Eukaryota; kingdom Viridiplantae; phylum Streptophyta; class Magnoliopsida; order Fabales; family Fabaceae; genus Vicia; species Vicia faba. Next base: position 229,731,303 of record OX451739.1, on the reverse strand, counting down.
ACTTTGTAATGCTTGCACTGATGCATCCTTACTGCTATGCTGCATTGTTTAGTTGCCTTGTACTTTGTCCAATTTAGTTTGGCTTTGTTTAGTTTGCCTTGTTGCATTATTTGGACAGCATGCTGCAGTTTGGCGCCTTGTTTGCATTTGGATAAATTTGCTTTGCATTCTTTTTTTTATTTTTCTTTTCGTGAACCAAGAAGAGTAATCTTCTTGTGATTTGCAAAGAGAAAAATAAAAACGTGATGAAATGAAAATATCCCTCTGATTCCAAACGGAAAACTTTAATGATGAACATTTTTCTTTCTCTCTTTTTTTTTTTGAAAATTCTTGCTAATGCTCAATCAACTGTGCTAATCTTTTTTTCCTGTCTTTCTTTCATGTGAGAGCAAACTGGATGGTGGCAAAGCAGAGAAAGAAAGAGACTTTGTAGCAAGCATGGAAGCAATGGAAGCTTAGGCTTAGATTTTTCTTTGTAACTTAGAGATATTTTCAATCAGTTGTATTAATTTATTTTTCAAGTACGATAAGTTGTAAAACCTAAAGCATATGAATAATAAATTGTTTTTGTAACAACATCTGAAATAAATGAAGAAAGTCTTTATGAGATAATCGGATATCCAATATAATCCATTACTGTTAGTAACTTGTAATTCTCTCTTTGTGTCTGATTCTTAAAGATTCCCTGATCAAGATAATTGAACTGCATTCCAATAATTCCAATCAGGACAACTTAAACTAAAAGTAATCCAATAACTTTGTAATCTTGTAATCTTGCAACCGTACTCCAATCAAAACATGCACTGTGTATTCCAATAAGCAGGCAAATGTTTATTCCATAAACAAGCGGATGTTTTTAAAGACGCAAATTAACTGGTTAACCTGGATCAAACAAACACTGCCTTTTTCCAGTAAATTTTAGAGAGCATGAAAATATGTGACAGCCAATTGACTTTCTGAGAATTCAGTTTCTTCTGAGAAATGCGAGAAAAACCCTAATTCCTGATTTACTGCCATAGGAGAAAATCTGTCTGACCGACTCTTGAGCCATTCTTGAATACCTAAGAAACCCTAGGGTTGTGATTTTCTATGAAAAGTGGGAGGGCAAATTTTGGGGTACAACACCCTTTTTTTCCCAAGCCGCCCTTTCGGGTTTTCGACTTGCCGGGTGTACAGATTTTTTTTCATTTTCATCCTTTACTTTTGCCCGAACCCTTTTGGTTCGCCGGGAAGCCCTTATTTTTACCTAGGCCAGTCAACCTAGCGGGTCTTTGATTAGGCATAGTATCTTTTCACTATGTCTGCATTGACAGGGTGAGGAAGGTCGTCACTATCCATGGTGGTTAGAATCATAGTTCCTCCCGAGAAAATGTTCTTAACCATAAATGGACCTTCATACGTGGGGGTCCATTTGCCCCTGGGATCACCTTGCGGCAGTATGATGCGTTTGATCACTAGATCCCCGACTTGATATTCTTGACGCCTGGATTTCTTGTTAAAAGCCTTGATCATTCGCTTTTGATACGTCTGACCATGGCAGATAGTAGTAAGTCTCTTTTCATCGATTAGATTTAACTGATCAAGTCGGGTTTGGATCCAGTCGTCTTCGTTCAAACCCACATCCTTCATAATCCTGGGAGAAGGTATATGTGCTTCGATGGGTAGGACTGCCTCCATGCCATATACCAGAGAGTAGGGTGTTGCCCCTATCGATGTCCGTGTTGAGGTACGGTATCCATGAAGAGCGAATGGTAACATCTCATGTCAGTCTTTGTATGTCACCGTCATCTTCTGTACAATCTTCTTGATATTCTTGTTAGCTGCTTCAACAACGCCATTCATCTTCGGCCGGTAGGGAGAAGAATTATGGTGATGTATCTTGAACTGTTTACAGAGCTCGGTGATCATCGTGTTGTTGAGATTCATACCATTGTCAGTAATAATTCTCTCGGGCACACCATATCGACAGATCAGATTGTGTCGGATAAACCGTGCCACGACGTTCTTGGTTACTGTAGCAAAAGAGGCTTCCTCAACCCATTTTATGAAATAATCAATGGCTACTAGGATGAAGCGATGCCTGTTAGAAGTGGTGGGCCTGATTTCTCCGATCATATCGATGCCCCACATTGAAAGGGCCACGGAGCTGTCAAGACGTTTAAGGGGACCAGAGGCACATGCACCTTATCTGTGTAGATTTGGCACTTATGACAAGTTCGAGAGTGCTAATAACAATCGACTTCCATAGTGGACCAGTAATATCCTGCCCGTAGGATCTTCTTAGCCATGGTATGTCCACTGGAGTGGGTTCCGAAGGTGCCTTCATGTAGATCTGTCATGATCCTCTCTACTTCGCTCTTGTCTACACACCGTAGTAGTGTGGATTCATGGTTGTGTTTATAGGGGATTCCATTACTGAGGAAGAACTTTGCAGAGAACCTTCTCAGAAACTTCTTATCATTGACAGATGCCCCTTCGGGATACTCTTGAGCCTCAAAATACCTTTTGACTTCATGAAACCAGGGTTTGTCTGCCACTTCTTTGGTATCGATTTCACAACACTGTGCTGGTTCATCCAACCTCTCAATGGTAATTTGGGGAGCTTCATTGTCCCACCTAACCTTGAACATAGAAGACATGGTAGCTAGCGCGTCTTCTAACTGGTTCTCCTTTCGTGGGAAATGTTCGAAGGTTACCTCCTCAAAGTGTGGGAGCAATGTCAGTACATACTCTTTATACGAGATGAGATTCGGGTGCTTCGTATCCCACTCGCCTTTGATCTAACTTATCACCAAAGAGGAATCCCCAAATACACTTAGGAACTTGATCCTTAGGTCAATAGCAGCTCGAAGACCCATGATGCATGCTTCATACTCCGCCATATTGTTGGTGCAGTTGAAACATAATCGGGCAGTGAACGAAGTATGACAGCCCTCAGGAGATATGATTACAACGCCAATTCCATTACCCAGTGCGTTTGAGGCTCCATCAAAATACATAGACCATCGGTATCCCTCCTCAGGTCCTTCATCCGGTCCAGGTTCTTCATAGTCAGTTACCAACATGATATTCTCATCTGGGAACTCGAAATTCATGGATTGATAATCATCCACGGTCTGATGAGCCAAATGATCGGCCAATACACTCCCCTTGATTTTTGGGTTGTATATTGTATGTCGTACTCGGTTAAGATCATTTTCCATCTTGCTATCCTTCCGGAGAGAGTGGGCTTTTCGAAAATATACTTGATCAGATCCATCTTCGATATCAACAAGGTAGTGTGAGTCAGCATATACTGTCTCAGTCGGCGAGCAGCCCATTCCAAAGTGCAATAAGTTTTCTCGAGCAATGAGTATCGTGTCTCACAGTCGGTAAACTTTTTGCTAAGGTAGTATATTGTGTGCTCTTTTCGACCAGACTCGTCATGCTGCCCCAGCACACACCCCATTGAATTGTCTAGTACTGTTAGGTATAATATGAACGGTCTTCCTTCAACTGGAGTGTGATACGGTGGGAGATAACTGACTGTTTTTGGAATGCTGGTTTGTGTTTTGCGTTTGTTTTCGCAAAATGTCGCGGTAAGCAAGAGTCGCCACCGTCTTTTATTTTATCCAACAAGGAAAGGAAAAAAGCACAGAAAAATTCCTTTTTCGAGATGTTTCTCGGGTCCGGGGGGTAGATTATAGAAAGGGAAGGTGTTAGCACCCTGTCTATCCGTGGTTATCCATGGGCTCTTAGGTACTTGTTCAAAGTGTTTTCAAAATTGCTTTTCTTTGTGTTTGTGGGTTTGAAAAGAGTTTTTTGTTTGAAAGGTGTAAGTGCGAAAAGTTTTCTTTTGTTTTAGAAAGAGCAAATACTTAAGAACCATCTACCTACTCGAAAAAGGAATTAATCTGTACAAATGTCCTTTAGACAATGCTATCCCACTATTGATGAGTAGGTAGCACCATCGTTGGAGTTTTAAGGGTCAATTCGATTAAGGGACATGTGGTCACTAAAGTAATGTTAGGATGCCTTAGCGGTAACCCTAATGTCTTAGATCATTTTATCCGAGGCAACCGTTTCGAGGCAACTACGATCTTTGGACAAGAGGGTGACCTCTAAAACTTCCTATACTTAATGACCATGTTCGAAGGCAACCATGTGAGGTGTACCCTAAGAGTGCGCATGTGCGAGTGTGTTATTTCGATTAATTTTATCTTTGTATATGTCATGGGTGAGCTATGTTGATTTTAAGTTCATACATTCGATCTTGTCATGCATTCCCTATTATCAAACATCTAACAGTGTATAGTTGCGGAATTTAAATTGCGGAAATTAAATCTAAACTATTACAAGGCGTCGGGTATTTACATCGCCAAAAACAACCCTTTAATTTAAAATGCGGAAAATAAATAAAGCGATAAAATAATTAAAGTCCTATTTGAAGCTATTACATTGCGGAAGCAAGTACAATAATATGAAAATATGGATCGCGTGCGAGAAAATTAAATCGGGCGCATTTTTTTAGGGATTTGACCCTTTTTGAAAAGAAAGCATTTTTTGTTATTTTGAATTAAAAAAAGAAACTAGATCTAAATTAATTATTAAATTAAATGAGCTAATTAATTAATTAATAAAAATAATATTTTTTTGGATTTTTTGAGTATTTGAAGAAATAAATTAATTTGGCCAAAGTTAGTAAAAACCTAATTCTCTACATTAATTTTAATTGTTTGCAAAAATATTAAAGTTAAACCTAATTAACACTAAATTAATTAAATTTATTTATTTACAAAAATAAAATCATGAATTTAATTTTAATAAACAAAAATATTTTTGTGTTTTTGATTTTATGAGAAAAAATTAATTGGTTAGTGATAATTAAAATAATAATTAACAAAATAATTAAATAAAAAGAAATATAAAAAAGAAAAGAAATAACCCATTGGGGGGTTTGGGCCCAGATTGATGGTGAGAATAGCAATTTCCAAGCCTAATTATGCAAGCCTGCGTTTGACCTTGGTAATTCCATATGACACGTTGACTTGGGTGTATAGTGGACATCACCTTGGGGCCATCTGATTTGGCCTGAAGGCCATCTGGCGCTTGGGATCTGAAGGAGCATGATGGACCACACCATTAGCTTTGCATTGGATCACCTGTAACAAAATAATAATAGGCATTTGGGGGACATGGGATTCGAACCCAGGTCCTGTTAGACTTTGAACATATGCCTTAGCCACTGAGCCAACGCGCTTATATTGTTAGTGGATTAGGTGGTGATTATTATAAGGGAAACAATTAAATGCCAGAATTGAAAAAATAAAAAGCGCGAAATTATGAAACAGCCAATGGGAAGAGGACGCATCATCGTCTTCTTCGTTGTAAATTGGTTATTTACCTGCGGATTTTATCCGCAGCTAAATTCATGGCTCGTTCCTAAAATCATCTTTAGGCCATATAAATTGATCCTAAGACCATGGTTCACTTTGTTTCTCCCTCCTGAATTCATCCATGTCCATGATTTGCCTCAATTTTGCCTGAAACTCAAACGCCTAAAAACAAGAAGCATGAACCCTAGTTTCGGGTAGGGTATTACAGGCCATGAAAACTCAATTGGTTAATGCAGAAAGTCTCTAAATGGACCGATTAGCATGATTGTGCAAAGATTTTGGCAAAAAAACGCATGAATATGAGAATATGATTTCATGTACAGGGCGACTTTCAGGGAAGCTTACAGTGCGATTCAGGGAGGGAGAGGGCTTGCTTTTGATTCCAATAGACTAAGTAGATGTCTAGCAAGAGAACCACGTTGAGTTTTGGCTTTGAAAACGCCTCCAAGAGTGATTTCGATTCCATACTTTTTCAAGCTTTTTTCAAGTTGTCTTCTTCTGATTGTGCAGCCTCTAGGTTTTTTGCTCATATCATTTGTGTTGTATAAGTAACATGGGATGAATTAGGTCAGGTTTTGGGCTTTCAATCCTTGTGCGTTGATGATTTTGGATTTGATATGATCTTCCATTACAAAGCTTCCAAAAATGTCCCAAATCCAATATTTTGTGCATGATATGCCTTGATTCGAATTTGATCATGTCCATAATGATATTAAAGACCTGTATCAATCAAAAATATTCCAATTGATTAAGATTTGGATTTTATTTGGATTTAAATTGATTTAAAATGAATTAATTCAATAAAAATCAAATAAAATAGAAAAATCAATGAATAGAAACAAGATTTAAGATAGGACACGTGTGTAGTGTGACAAGATCAAATCAAGTGGAAAAAAGTGGGCCCATTTGACAAAATTTGAAGTTTTGGGGATAGTTGACTTTTGGCAATTTTGGATAAATGCCCAACTTCAACAATGCATAACTTCTTAAATTTCGAACTTTTGGAGGTGTTCTTGGACTTTTTAGAAACCTTGAGATGTATTCTAAACAACCCTTTTGGTCTCATCGCATTTTGATATTCCATTATCAAGTTATAAGCTTTGGAAAAAATGTGTTTTTGTTGACTTTCAAAAATGACCTATAATGTCCAAATTTGTAACTTTTTGTGAGTATCTTTCTTGATCTTGGGGTGTGAAGATGGATTATAGGAAATTTCATCCTATTCAAAATGAGCTTTGGATGGGTCATTTCTCATAAAGTATGAGAAAGTTATGCTTGTTCAAAGTTGAGTTGACTTTTCCTACAAAACCCTAATTTAGCAACTTTTGAATCTTGATGAATCTTGAGAAATCCTTGATGAATCATGATCAACCTTTGATAAAATGATAATATATCCTTCAAAATGAGAATGTTGACAAAAAATCTTGAAGTTTGACTATTTGTAAGTCACAGTTGACTTTTGCCCTAACACAGTCGATTTTTGGGCTTTTTGAGCAATTGGCTGACCAAACTTCCTCTGCAAGGCTTGAAATTTGACATGGATGAACTTGAGAACATATTAGGACATTGGGGAGCACTTGAGGTCATTTTTATGCAAGGACCTTGATGCAACACAAAACCCTAATTTGAGGTTGACTGCCTTAGGAGATGGTTTGATTGTCCAACTCTTGAGCAACCTTGAGCCACTTGGAGATTATTCTTGAAATGTCTTGGGAAATATGGGAGGGAAAATTTTGGGGTACAACAGCTGCCCCTGTTCAATTTTCTTAAGCCTGAGGATATAGATTGGCTTTTGGGCCTTTCGTTATCCGAAGGTGGAAGATAATTGAACACTAGAGTGCTCAGAAATTTGCACTCGCATGAAGTGGTATCAGCAATGTGATGTCGGGAATGGGCTTACAGATTCCATTTGGAGATTGTCGATAGGTGGTATGAACTTCAACTGGATCGGCGTCAGAAAAATCTTTAGGAATTGATTTAACTGGACCATAGGGGGTTTTGTCTCTTTTGACTGGATTGGCGTCAGAAAAACCTTTAGGAATCAATTTAACTGGACCAGAGGGGTTTTGTCTCTTTTGACTGTGTTCGCATCATAAAAATATTTAGGAATCGATTTAACTGGTTTTGTCTCCTTTGACTGCGTTCGCATCAGAAAAATCTTTAGGAATCAATTTAACTGGTTTTGTCTCCTTTGACTGCGTTCGCATCAGAAAAATATTTAGGAATCGATTTAACTGGTTTTGTCTCCTTTGACTGTGTTCGCATCAGAAAAATCTTTAGGAATCAATTTAACTGGTTTTGTCTCCTTTGACTGCATTAGCATCAGAGAAATCTTTAGGAATCGATTTAACTGGTTTTGTCTCCTTTGACTGCGTTCGCATCAGAAAAATCTTTAGGAATCAATTTAACTGGTTTTGTCTCCTTTGACTGCGTTAGCATCAGAAAAATCTTTAGGAATCGATTTAACTGGTTTTGTCTCTTTTGACTGGATTGGCGTCAGAAAAATCTTTAGGAATCGATTTAACTGGTTTTGTCTCCTTTGACTGGATTGGCCTTAGAAAAATCTTTAGGAATCGATTTAACTGGCTTTGTCTCTTTTGACTGGATTGGCCTCAGAAAAATATTTAGGAATCGATTTAACTGGTTTTGTCTCCTTTGACTGGTGAGAACCTTAACTGTATATTTCCTGAAAGGCAAAGGTCAGTCATATGCAATGCATGATATGGATCAAGCAATGATGTTCTCAATATAAATGAGATTGTATGGTATGATGCGTATATGCATGTATCATGATGTATGAAAATGTGATGTTTTAGCAGGGGAAAATAAATCCCGGATAGCTGTTGGAGATAAGAGTTGGATTCTTCATTTCCGCTGGGGATGATGAACGAACGTAATAAACTCGCAAGAGAGGATAACTCCGTTGGGGAATAAACTGATGAGGAGGTTACTCCGAGGGGAATTACTCTATGAGGAAGAGATGTTCTGGTGAAGATTCCACTAATAAACTCTGCTGGGGATGGATTACCGTTGCTGGTGATATTGAATCTGTTGAGGATTGAATACCTGTTTGTGAAAGGAAAGAACTTCGTTGGGGATGATCTTTCAGTTGTAACTTGCTGGGGATATCCCTGTTAGACTCTTGTGGGGATAATCCTTTGAATTTGGCTGGGGAGATTTATTTTTGTACTCCACTGGGGATAGACTTCCAGAGTCTACTGGGGATGATGATTCAACTTCGTTGGGGAAGATTTTTTCAGACTGCGCTGGGGAAATATTGGCTCCATTGGGGGTATCTTGTATTCTGTCGGGGAACATTATTATACTCCGTTGAGGGATATTAAGACTGTCGGGGATACTCTTATACTTGTTGGGGAATATTATTATACTCCGCTGGGGAATATTAAGACCCTTTTAGTGCTGATGGTAGACCAACTCTGCTTGGGGAGAGTATTGCTGATTCGCTTATAGTCGCAAGTCTCAGCTGGGAGAGCTACCATTACTGACTTATTCTGCGGGGAGTGAAAGTATCTTAGCCATATTCTTCAGCTGAATCTACCTTTGTACCTGGTGAACATAACAACTATACAGTTCGGGTCATTCTTATTTCCCCTGTTTCTGATATTACCAGTAATTCGTCTTTGTCTCGCATGTAAATATTTATGAGCAGAAATTAATGTCAAATGCATATATCAAAAATTAACCTTGGAAGTTCTTTGCAAAACAAAACAGATAAAGGAAAAACAGTTTGAAATTTGTCTGAAAATGAATTTGTATTGATTTTGAAGTTTGGCCTGTAAATAGGCGTTTTTGTACAAGAGGTTGACGTCCTAGTAAGAGAGCGCCGCCGAACAATAGAATTTACACAATTTGTGAAAATAAAACAAAACAGCTATGTGAACAATCCCACTGGGTTCCAACTCTGCTATTGCCTTTATGTCCTCGAGCATCTCATCACTTTGCTACTGGTTGAAGATGAATCAGATCGATTAGTGTCGTCTGAGCTTGATGGTCGATACCGAAGTCTGGATGCAAGGTGATCCGATGAGACATAGTGTTACGCTTTGATCCCTAATTTTTGCCTGGACCGCCCTTTCGGGTTTTCAGTCCACCGGGATACCCATTTTTGCCCAAGTCGCCCTTTCGGGTTTTCGACTTGCCGGGTGTACAGATTTTTTTCATTTTCATCCCTTATTTTTGCCCGAACCCTTTTGGTTCGTCGGGAAGCCCTTATTTTTTCCTAGGTCAGTCAACCTAGAGGGTCTTTGATTATGCGTAGTATCTTTTCACTATGTCTGCATTGGCGGTGTGAGGAAGGTCGTCACCATCCATGGTGGTTAAAATCATAGCTCCTCCTGAGAAAATGTTCTTAACCACAAATGGCCCTTCGTAAGTAGGGGTCCATTTGCCCTTGGGATCACCTTGAGGCACTATGATGCGCTTGATAACCAGGTCCCCAACTTGATACTCTTGTCATCTAATTTTCTTGTTAAATGCCTTGATCATCCGTTTTTGATACGTCTGACCATGACAAATAGTAGTAAGTCTTTTTTCGTCGATTAGGTTCAGCTGATCAAGCCGAGTCTTAATCCAGTCATCTTCACTCAAACCTGCATCCTTCATGATTCGAAGAGAGGGTATCTGAATTTCAATGGGCAAGACTGCCTCCATGCCATATACCAAAGAATAGGGTGTTTCCCCTGTTGATGTCCGCGCTGAGGTACGGTACCCATGAAGAGCAAATGGTAACATTCCGTGCCAATCTTTGTATCTCACTATCATCTTCTACACAATCTTCTTAATGTTCTTATTAGCCGCTTTGACAACCCCATTCATCTTCGGCCGGTAGGGAGAAGAGTTATGATAATGTATCTTGAATTGCTCGCAAAGCTCAGTGATCATCTTGTTGTTGAGATTGGTACCATTATCCGTAATGATCCTCTCTGGTACACCATATCGACAGATCAGATTATGCCGAATGAACCGTGCCACGACGTTCTTGGTTACAGTAGCAAAGGAAGCTGCTTTAACCCACTTTGTAAAGTAATCAATAGCTACCAGGATGAAACGATGCCCATTGGATGTTGTAGGTCTGATCTCGCCGATCATGTCAATGCCCCACATTGCAAAAGGCCAAGGAGCGGTCAAGACGTTCAGAGGTACTGGAGGTATGTGCACCTTATCAGCATAAACCTGGCACTTGTGACATGTCCGAGAATGCTGATAACAGTTAGCTTCCATTGTGGACCAATAATATCCTGCCCGGAGGATTTTCTTAGCCATGGTGTGTCCACTGGAATGAGTTCCGAAAGTACCTTCATGTAGATCTGCCATGATCCTTTCTGCTTAATTCTTATCCATACAACGCAGTAAGGTTAAATCATGGTTACGCTTGTAAAGAATGCCATTACTGATGAAGAACTTCGCCGCGAACCTCCTCAGAAACTTCTTGTCATTAACAGATGCACCCTCGGGGTACTCCTGAGCCTCAAGGTACCTCTTCACCTCATGATACCAGGGCTTTTCTGTTACCTCTTCAGTCTCAACATCACAGCAATGTGCAGGTTCGTCCAATCTTTCAATGATAATCCGGGGAGCTTCGTTGTCCCAATTGACTTTGAACATAGAAGACATCGTAGCTAGCGCGTCCGCCAACTGATTCTCCTCTCTAGGGAAGTGTTCAAAGGTTATCTCCTCGAAATAGGGAAGCAATGTCAACACATACTCCTTGTAAGGAATAAGATTTGGGTGTTTCGTATCCCACTCGCCTTTGATCTGACTGATCACGAGAGCGGAATCTCCGAAGACACTTAGAAACTTAATCCTTAGGTCAATTGCTGCTCGAAGACCCATGATGCACGCTTCATACTCCGCCATATTGTTGGTGCAGTTGAAACATAGTCGGGCGGTAAACGGAGTATGAGAGCCTTTAGGAGATATGATCACGGTGCCAATGCCATTACCCAAAGCGTTCGAAGCTCCATCAAAGTACATAGACCATCAGGATCCTTCCTCAGGTCCTTCCTCCGGTCCAGGTGTCTCATAATCAGTTACCAACATGATATTTTCGTCTGGGAATTCAAAGTTCATAGACTGGTAATCATCCACTGCCTGATGTGCCAAATGGTCTGCCAACACACTTCCCTTGATTGCCTTTTGAGTCGTGTACTGGATGTTGTACTCAGTCAAGATCATCTCCCATCTTGCTATTCTTCTGGACAAAGCAGGCTTCTCGAAGATATACTTGATTGGATCCATCTTTGATATCAACAGAGTAGTGTGGGTCAGCATATACTGTCTCAGCTGGCGAGCAGCCCATGCTAAAGTGCGGCAAGTTTTCTCGAGCAGTGAGTATCGGGTCTCACAGTCGGTAAACTTTTTGCTAAGGTAGTAAATTGCATGCTCTTTTCGGCCAGACTCGTCATGCTGCCCCAGCACACACCCCATCAAGTTGTCGAGTACTGTCAAGTATAAGATCAGAGGTCTCCCTTCAACTGGAGGCATTAGAATGGGTGGCTCTTGGAGATACTCTTTGATCCTTTTGAAAGCGGCCTGGCATTCATCGTTCCAACGTACTACTTGATCTTTCTTCAGCAGCTTGAAGATTGGCTCACAAGTAGCAGTTAGGTGCGAGATGAATCGGGCAATGTAATTCAGTTGTCCCAGAAAGCCTCTGACTTCTTTCTCTGTTCTGGGAGTTGGCATCTCTTGTATGGTCTTCACTTTTGCAGGATCCACTTGAATACCTTTGTCGCTTACAACGAAACCCAATAGCTTACCAAATCCCACCCTGAAGGTACACTTGTTCGGGTTCAACCTCAGCTTGTACAACTTCAACCTGTTGAATATATTCTACAGATGGTCAAGGTGTTCCTCCTCAGTCTGGGACCTTGAAATCATATCATCGATGCAAACCTCTATCTCATGATGGATCATGTCATGAAACAAAGCAACCATGGCACGCTGGTACGTTGCCCCAGCATTCTTCAGTCCAAAAGGCATGACCTTGTAGCAAAAGGTACCCCACTGAGTAACAAAAGTTGTCTTATCCATGTCTTCGGGAGCCATTTTAATCTGATTATAACCGGAGAAACCATCCATAAAGGAGAATACCTTGTGTTGAGCTGTGTTGTCAACCAGAACATCGATATGAGGCAGAGGGAAATCATCCTTGGGGCTTGCCCTGTTCAAATCCATGTAGTCAACACACATTCTAACCTTACCATCTTTCTTCGGCACAGGAACCACGTTGGCCACCCATTGAGGGTAAGAAGTAACTGCTAGAAAACAAGCATCAAACTGTTTCATAACTTCAGCCTTGATCTTCTCAGACATCTCTGGGTGCATTCGACGGACCTTCTGTTTCACGGGAGGACAGTCTTCCTTGGTAGGTAGGCGATGAACCATAATATCAGTATCCAAACCAGGCATATCTTTGTAAAACCAGGCAAAGATCTCAATGTAGTCATGCAGCATCTGAACCAACCGTTGCTTCACACTAAGCTCCAGATTTGCACCAATCTTGACTTCCTTCTTGTTTATCTTGGTACCCAGATTCACTGATTCTACCGGCTCTTCGTGCGGTTGAATATCCCTCTCTCCTCCTGGAGTAACAGTCTCGCGAGTTCATCAGGCACTTCACAATCATCTTCACCTTCGTCTTCGGCTAAGTTGATCGAATTTTCGAAGTCATAACTGGCAGTATCAGAGTCGTTACCAGTGAGATCCAGAGTGGATGTAGACCTGTATATGTGAGTGTGTGTAAAATAGCTGTTTTGCAATATATAATAAAGAAAAACAAGGAGCGAAAAATTTGAAATGCAAGAACGTCCAATGCTTTTATTAATGATATATGAAAATGACACACATAAAGCCCTCACAAATGAAGCCACAGTGCCCCGGGTAAGACACCGGGCCATAAAGTTTAAAACATTGTCTGTTACAAATTCAAAACAAAAGTTCCGTTACTGGGTAATAACGGAAATGGGCATATAATCTTTCGCTGTCCATTTGCTTAATCCACCATTGGCAGTCGGGTAGATCCAACTGTCGATATCAAACTCTTCATCACCGTCGTCCCCGATAGCATTCACCCCTGCCTCCTGTTTAGGCTTCTCTGGTGCTCCGAACTCGATCTCTTTCGCATCAATCAAGTCTTGTACCTTGTTCTTCAAAACCCAACAATCATCCGTATTATGACCCGGGCTATCAGAGTGAAAGGCACAGCGGGCATTAGGGTTGTACTTCGGTGATGTTATATTTGGATTCTTTGGGGCTTCCTTTGGAATCACCAGATTGGTTTTCAGCAACTGTGGCAGAATCTGAGATAAGGTCATGCTGAGATGGGTGAATTGCCTTTGAGGTCTCTCGTCCTTCTGTTGATTGTTGTACTGAGGAGCACCAGCAGGTTTTGAAATAACAACCGCATTAACAGCTTGGCGGTGTTCAGGTATATTCTGGCTTCTTGAACTGTAGACAGCGCTGGACTCTTTCTTAAAGGGTTTCTTCTCGGTGTTCGATGAGGCACCCTTCTGTATCTTGCCAGCCTTAATACCAGCCTCGATCCTCTCACCGGTCAAAATAAGATTTGTAAACCCAGGCGAAGAGCTTCCAATCAGATGATTGAAGAATGGACCAGACAAGGTCCCCAGAAACATGTCCACAAGCTCCCGATCAGCGAAGGGTGGTTGCACTCTTCCGGCGAGGTCTCTCCACTTCTGAGCATAATCTTTGAATCCTTCACCCATTCCCATTGACATAGCCTGGAGTTGGGTACGCGTAGGAGCAAGGTCGGAGTTGTACTGATACTGCCTGTAGAATGCAGTAGCCAAATCTTCCCAACTGCGGATACTGGCTCCGTCCAACTGGTAAAACCACTCAAGTTGAGTCCCTGAGAGACTGTCTTGAAATAAATGGATCCATAGGTTTTTATCAGCGGTGTACGGCTGAATCTTCCTCACATATGACCGGAGGTGCAACTTCGGACAAGAAACTCCGTCATACTTGGAAAAGGTTGGTGCCTTGAATTTGTGGGGAATTACTACCCCAGATGATAGACCTAGATCACCAAAGTTCAGACCAGGCACTTTCTGAACTTCCATAACACTCAACCGGTCTTTCACTTGATTGTATCTGTCCTCGGCCAGAGGATACTGTTCTTCATCAAAGTCCGTCTCGTTGTCGGAGACCACAGGACTAGGAGCCCTCCTTTCTTCTTGACCATCTTTCCCTCCAGATGAGGTAGTCAGATCAACTTCATTATGTAGCCTGTTCCCAAACCTGTGCCCTGTGTTAAACAGGATTGTCCTCTTCTTCTTCTTCTTCTTCTTCTCTTTCAGAATCAAAGTCTTCAGGTCTTGCTGACCCTTAGCTAGATTCATGAACAACTCTTGAAATTGGGCATTCTGGGCCTGGAGGGCCTTGATAGCTTGCTCAGTTGAAGGTTCAGCAGACATGATGAGTGCTGAAATAAATAGCGAAAAAGATAAGAGACCTGTAATGGGTACCTGTTTATGAAGTGCATGGGATAAAATGCGTATGATTATGATTTCAAAGACAATCGGGAGATTCAAATTTGTAAACAAGAAAGGAAACACACTTTATTAGATAAACTTTGTAATTCAAATTGTTCAACAAATTGCCCTTAAGGCGTTACAAGAATGGAAATACTGAAAAGTAAATAAAAACTGGAAAGGAAATCATCAAAGGTCAATCAATGCTCCCATGGCCTCTTCTTATCAGTGCGGACATAGTCATTCAGGATCCGCTCATTCTCCAGTTGCCTAGTCAACCTCCAGATCTTCTGCTCTTGCTCATTGAACTTCTCTCGGTAAGAATCTTGTTCTTCCCTCAGTTGCATCCAAGACCTTTTCAGTGCCCATATGTCAGTGGGCATATGAGGATGGAGGATGGTTGGAAGAACCCCTTCTTCATTAGCAATTTCAAGAGTGACAGGCCGGACGGCTTCATATGGCATACCCAGCTTTTGGGCACGGATGCAAACCCATCTGAGATATGGCTCCATCAGAAGTGAAGTCTTTTGGCCCAGCTCATGTGGATCAGATTGGTGAACTCTATCCCAAGCCCTTATGAATCTGCGACGTTGCTCATCGCTATCCCCTTGAAAATCAAAGATGATACTAGGCATTAGCATCTCATGAGGTTCTTCTCTTCTGGCATGCCCGAACTGACGTAGAGCTAAGCATGGGTTGTAAGAAATTCCCCCATGGGTTCCTAATAGTGGAACATTGGGGTACTCCCCACATCGATCAATAATAGTCACCTCTTCCATACCCTTGAGAGTCCAAATGATGTCATTATGCGAGAGAGACATCACCCTATAGGCCCAGCCCATGCCTTCTTTGTTCTTCAGTACTGACTTGGGAAGGTGCGAAATAAACCACCTTGCCAATAAGGGAGCATAACACATCAAGGTTCCCCACTTTCGGGCAGTACGAGCATAGAGCTGATGAAGGATGTCACCCAAGAGAGTGGGTACAGGGTTCCGAGAGATGAAGATCTTTATCGCATTCACATCAACAAAGGAGTCAGAGTTCGGAAACAATACCAAGCCGTATATCAGAAGAGCCAGAATATCCTCGAATGCCTTGAAGTCTAGACTATCCCAGAAATAGTTAGCCTTACCAACCAAGAACTTAGTCAGAAATCCCTTTGCTCCACTTCTAGTCTCCCAATTAGCCATTACCTCCTCTTTGGTCAAATGAAGGGCTGCAGCAATCTCTTCGGGCCTAAGAATCTTCTCCCAACCAGTAAACGGGGTCTGCTCCAGAACAGAGATACAAAGCAGCTCAGAGAACTCTTCTAAAGTGGGAACCAGCTGGTAGTCCTGGAAAGTGAAACAATGGTACAGGGGATCATAGAACTTGACCAAAATACTCATCATCTGCTCGTCCAATTTGGAGGTGACCAAACTGAGAAGATAACCATGTCTCCTGAGGAAAGAAGTAGTATCAGGCATCTTTGCAATCAGATCTTTAAGCAAGGTGGGAACCTGGACAAAATTGATCTGGATGGTATTCTTATGCATAGGCATCATGGTGACCTACAAAACAGAGCAAAGATGAATCCCTCCTGTCTTTGAAATAGGTTAGTCTTATGCAAGATGTATGCAATGTTATGATGTCATGATGTCATGATAATCAGCACACCACAAGTATCCACAAATGGAAAACATGGTAAAGGCACACAAGTCACACATAGAACCCTTAGATTTCAGGATGGCAAGGAGCTTAGGTACTACCCTCTTTCAGTTCAGTTGGTTTAAACCTGTCCTAAAAATAGTAACCGGGTTCTAGAGGATCTCAATATCACTGACTACCCTCAATCGGTCATAATTCCAGTTTAGCAACCTTTTCTTGCGGCCGGAATAATCGCGATAGTTTAGTCTTAATGAGTGTAGCATACTGCTACCGTTCTATGGCCAAGTTGGTCAATTTAAAGGTTCTAAGGTCAGTTGGTGCTTAATGACCCCTTAGATGACCCATATTCTCCTCGTTCCAACACAAGGGATATCGGTACAATCTAAAGTTCCACACCAACGTAGCTACTGCTTCAACCGTATCGGTCTACGCCGTACAGTTCCCTCACAGTTTATTGCTACTTACCTAAAGGGTATCCCCTAGATCCGGGTTAGGATCTATAGTAACTCCGATACAAGCCCACAAATATAAATCATACAAAGCATACAAATGAAAACACAATGATCTAATCCTAAGGTACACCTCACTTATAATGTCCCCAGCAGAGTCGCCAGTTCTGTGATACGGTGGGAGAGAACTGACTGTTTTTGGAATACTGGTTTGTGTTTTGCGTTTGTTTTTGCAAAATGTCGCGGTAAGCAAGAGTCGCCACCGTCTTTTATTTTATCAGACAAGGAAAGGAAAAAAGCACAGAAAAATTCCTTTTTCGAGATGTTTCTCGGGTCCGGGGGATAGAATATAGAAAGGGAAGGTGTTAGCACCCTGTCTATCTGTGGTTATCCACAGGCTCTTAGGTACTTGCTCAAAGTGTTTTCAAAATTTCTTTTATTTGTGTTTGTGGGTTTGAAAAGAGTTTTTTGTTTGAAAGGTGTAAGTGCGAAAAGTTTTGTTTTGTTTTAGAAAGAGCAAATACTTAAGAACCATCTACCTACTCGAAAAAGGAATTAATCTGTACAAATGTCCTTTAGACAATGTTATCCCACTATTGATGAGTAGGTAGCACCACCGTTGGAGTTTTAAGGGTCAATTCGATTAAGGGACATGTGGTCACTAAAGCAATGTTAGGATGCCTTAACGGTAACCCTAATGTCTTAGATCATTTTATCCGAGGCAACCGTTTCGAGGCAACTACGATCCTTGGACAAGAGGGCGACCTTTAAAACTTCCTATACTTAATAACCACGTTCGAAGGCAACCAAGTGAGGTGTACCCTAAGAGTGCGCATGTGCGAGTGTGTTATTTCGATTAATTTTATCTTTGTACATGTCATGGGTAAGCTATGTTAATTTTAAGTTCATACATTTGATCTTGTCATGCATTCCCTATTATCAAACATCTAACAGTGTATAGTTGCAGAATTTAAATTGCGGAAATTAAATCTAAACTATTACAAGGCGTCGTGTATTTACATCGCTAAAAACAACCCTTTAATTTAAAATGCAGAAAATAAATAAAGCGATAAAATAATTAAAGTCCTATTTGAAGCTATTACATTCCGGAAGCAAGTACAATAATATGAAAATATGGATCGCGTGCGAGAAAATTAAATCGGGTGCATTTTTTTAGGGTTTTGACCCTTTTTGAAAAGAAAGCATTTTTTGTTATTTTGAATTAAAAAAAGAAACTAGATTTAAATTAATTATTAAATTAAATGAGCTAATTAATTAATTAATAAAAATAATATTTTTTTGGATTTTTTGAGTATTTGAAGAAATAAATTAATTTGGCCAAAGTTAGTAAAACCTAATTCTCTACATTATTTTTAATTGTTTGCAAAAATATTAAAGTTAAACCTAATTAACACTAAATTAATTAAATTAATTTATTTACAAAAATAAAGTCATGAATTTAATTTTAATAAACAAAAATATTCTTGTGTTTTTGATTTTATGAGAGAAAATTAATTGGTTAGTGATAATAAAAATAATAATTAACAAAACAATTAAATAAAAAGAAATATAAAAAAGAAAAGAAATAACTCATTGGGGGGTTTGGGCCCAGATTGATGGTGAGAATAGCAATTTCCAAGCCCAATTATGCAAGCCTGCATTTGACCTTGGTTATTCCATATGACACGTTGACTTGGGTGTATAGTGGACATCACCTTGGGGCCATCAGATTTGGCCTGAAGGCCATCTGGCGCTTGGGATCTGAAGGAGCATGATGGACCACACCATTAGCTTTGCACTGGATCACCTGTAACAAAATAATAATAGGCATTTGGGGGATCTGGGATTCGAACCCAGGTCCTGTTAGACTTTGAACATATTCCTTAGCCACTGAGCCAGCGCGCTTATATTGTTAGTGGATTAGGTGATGATTATTATAAGGGAAACAATTAAAATGCCAGAATTGAAAAAATAAAAAGCGCGAAATTATGAAACAGCCAATGGGAAGAGGACGCATCATCGTCTTCTTCGTTGTAAACTGGTTATTTACCTGCGGATTTTATTCGCAGCTAAATTCATGGCTTGTTCCTAAAATCATCTGTAGGCCATATAAATTGATCCTAAGACAATGGTTCGCTTCGTTTCTCCCTCCTGAATTCATCCATGTCCATGATTTGCCTCAATTTTGCCTGAAACTCAAACGCTTAAAAACAAGAAGCACGAACCCTAGTTTCGGGTAGGGCATTACAGGCCATGAAAACTCAATTGGTTAATGCAGAAAGTCTCTAAATGGACCTATTAGCATGATTGTGCAAAGATTTTGGCAAAAAAAACGCATGAATATGAGAATATGATTTCATGTACAGGGCGACTTTCAGGGAAGCTTACAGTGCAATTCATGGAGGGAGAGGGCTTACTTTTGATTCCAATAGACTCAGTAGATGTCTAGCAAGAGAACCACGTTGAGTTTTGGCTTTGGAAACGCCTCCAAGAGTGATTTCGATTCCACACTTTTTCAAGCTTTTTTCAAGTTGTCTTCTTCTGATTGTGCAGCCTCTAGGTTTTTTGCTCGTATCCTTTATGTTGTATAAGTAACATGGAATGAATTAGGTCAGGTTTTGGGCTTTCAATCCTTGTGCATTGATGATTTTGGATTTGATATGATCTTCCATTACAAAGCTTCCAAAAATGTCCCAAATCTAATATTTTGTGCATGATATGCCTTGATTCGAATTTGATCTTGTCCATAATGATATTAAAGACTTGTATCAATCAAAAAGATTCCAATTGATTAAGATTTGGATTTAAATTGATTTAAAATGAATTAATTCAATAAAAATCAAATAAAATAGAAAAATTAATGAATGGACACAAGATTGGAGATAGGACACGTGTGTAGTGTGACAAGATCAAATCAAGTGGAAAAAAGTTGGCCCATTTGACAAAATTTGAAGTTTTTGGGATAGTTGACTTTTGGCAATTTTGGAAAAATGCCCAACTTCAACAATGCATAACTTCTTCAATTTTGAACTTTTGGAGGTGTTCTTGGACTTTTTAGAAACCTTGAGATGTCTTATAACCAAAAATATTGGTATCATCACATTTTGATATTCCATGCTCAAGTTATAAGCTTTGTAAAAAAAGGTGTTTTTGTTGACTTTCATAAATGACCTATAATGTCCAAATTTGTAACTTTTTGTGAGTGCCTTTCTTGATCTTGGGGTGTGAATATGGATTGTATTAAATTTCATCCTCTTCCAAATGAGCTTTGGATGGGTCATTTCTCATAAAGTATGAGAAAGTTATGCTTGGTCAAAGTTGAGTTGACTTTTCCTACAAAACCCTAATTTAGCAACTTTTGAATCTTGATGAATCTTGAGCAATCCTTGATGAATCATGATCAACCTTTGATAAAATGATAATATATCCTTAAAAATGATAATGTTGACAAAAAAATCTTGAAGTTTGACTATTTATAGGTCACAGTTGACTTTTGCCCTAGCACAGTCGATTTTTGGGCTTCTTGGGCAATTGGCTGACCAAACTTCCTCTGCAAGGCTTGAAATTTGACATGGATGAACTTGAGAACATATTAGGACATTGGGTAGCACTTAAGGTTATTTGGATGCAAGGACCTTGATGCAACACAAAACCCTAATTTGAGGTTGACTGCCTTAGGAGATGGTTTGACTGTCCAACTCTTGAGCAACCTTGAGCCACTTGGAGATTATTCTTTAAATGTCTTGGGAAATATGGGAGGGAAAATTTTGGGGTACAACATGGAGGCATCAGAATCGGTGGTTCTTGAAGGTATTCCTTGATTCTTTCGAAAGCGGTATGGCATTCATCATTCCACTTTACCACTTGATCTTTCTTCAGAAGCTTAAAGTTTGGCTCACAAGTAGCAGTCAGATGTGAAATGAACCTGGCGATATAATTTAGGCGTCCCAAGAAACCTATAACTTCCTTCTCTGTATGGGGAGCTAGAATTTCTTGTATAGCTTTTACCTTTGCAGGATCTACTTGGATGCCTTTGTCGCTGACAATGAAACCCATAAGTTTACCAGACCTTACCCCGAAGGTGCACTTGTTCGGATTCAACCTCAGCTTATACATCTTTAACCTGTCGAACAACTTTTGGAGATGATCAAGGTGCTCTTCCTCAGTCTGAGACCTGGCTATCATGTCATCAACATAGATTTCGATCTCGTGGTGAATCATATCGTGGAACAAAGCAACCATGGTACGCTGATAAGTTGCCCCAGCATTCTTCAACCCAAAAGGCATCACCTTGTAGAAGAAGGTGCCCCACTGTGTAACGAAGGTTGTTTTCTCCATGTCTTCAGGAGCCATCTTGATTTGGTTATAGCCAGAGAAACCATCCATGAAGGAAAAGATTTTGTGTTGCGCGGTGTTGTCGACCAGAACATCAATGTGAGGAAGTGGGAAGTCATCCTTGGGGCTTGCCCTATTCAGATCTATGTAATCCACACACATCCGTACCTTACCATCCTTCTTAGGTACCGGAACGGAGTTAGCAACCCATTATGGATAAGAAGTGACAGCTAAGAATCCTACATCTAATTGTTTCATGACCTTTGCCTTGATCTTCTCTGACATTTCAGGGCGCATACGACGAACCTTCTGTTTAACCAGAGGACAGTCTTCTTTAGTCGGCAGGCGATGTACCACAATATCGGTGTCCAAACCAGGCATGTCTTCATAGGACCAAGCGAAGATCTCAACATAGTCATGCAACATCTGTATCAACCTCTGTTTGACGCTAAGCTCCATATTTGCACCTATTTTAACCTCTTTTCTGTCTTCCTCAGTATCCAAGTTCACTGTCTCAACTGACTCTTCATGAGGTTGTATGGCCCTTTCTTCCTGCTGTAATAGTCTAGCAAGTTCTCCAGGCACCTCACAATCATCCTCACCTTCATCTTCGACTTGGTTGATCGGATTTTTGAAGTCATAACTCGCAATAGAAGAGCTGTTATCAATGGGATCCATAGTGGATATGGATCTGCATTATGATACGTGAGTGTGTGTAAGAGAATAGTTGTTTTTGATAAAGTGAAAACAGAAAAGAAAAATAGAGAGCGTAAAATTTGTATGGAAGAAACGTCCAATGCTTTATTAATGATATATGAAATGACAAATAATAACCCTCACAAGCAAAACCAATGTGCCTCGGGCAAGGTACAAGGCCGTAAAGTTTTAAATTGTTTATTGCAACTCTCAAAACGAGTAAGACAATTACTGCGGAATAAAAGAAACTGGTATAAAGTCCCTAGCCGTCCAGTTACTCGGTCCACCATTGGTAGTTGGGTAGATCCAGCTATCAATGTCTGAGCCTTCCTTGATGTCTTCAATGTCATTAATTCCACGATTACTGATATGTAGGGGAGGTCATCCAGCCCGAGCGCGTCTAACAGCCCTTTGAGCCCCTGTAATAAAGCCCAAACCAAATTTGTCAGTTTTGTGAGTGAAATCAGGGAGCTGAACCCAATTGGTACACCCACCTTCTTCAACCACGACCCTGGCGTCCTTGAGCGAAGCCATCTTTAGAGGAGATTTGTTGTTGGTAGTAGTTTTAGTTGATGCCAAGATCTGAGGACCGCTTCGAAGTTCTAACAAGGAGTTTCTATGAATTCCCCGTCCATCTCTATGTACCGGAAGGAATTGAGGTGGCTCACCATATAATCCTCTTCACCCCGCACAGTGACAATCTTCCCTTTCACCGGATACTTCAGCATTTGGTGGAGTGTGGAAGTAACTGCCCCAGCCTCGTGGATCCAAGGACGACCCAAAAATCAAGAATACAACGGCCTGATATCCATCACATATAAGGTAGACCCAAAAGTCTGAGAACCCACTTTGACAAGGATGTCCACCTCCCCGCGCACCATTCTCTTCGACCCGTCAAAAGCCCTTACCATAATGTTACTAGGCTTTAGAGTCAAACCCTCGCAATCCAACCGGTCCAACGCCTTATTCGGAAGAACATTCAGCGAAGACCCAGTATCTCCCAACACATGAGCCATAGTGGTGCCTCTACATTCAATCGAGACATGCAGAACATCATTATGCTTCCTTCCTTTAGGTGTTAAGTCTGCATTTGAAAAACCCAGCCCATTATCAGCAGTCAGGTCGGCCACACAATCTTTGAACTGATCAACTGAAGTCTCTTGCGACACATGCGCAATTTTGAGGAATGCAATCAAAACCTTTGCATGGGCCTCAGAGCATAACAGCAGAGACAACATGGATATCTTCGATGGGATCTTGCCCAGCTGCTCGACCATATTGTAGTCACTCTTCTTAACTATTTTCATTATTTCCTCTATATATTGCTTAGAGGCTTCCACAACAATTTTCCTAGGCGCCTCCGTCCGGGCGGCCTCACCTATAATTTATTTACCGCGGGTATCAGATGATTCACCGACAGGGGTAATAACTGGAGTAAGAACAGGAACAGTAATTGATGTACTAGCAGGAATAACAGATGGAATGATAATAGGCTTGTTGACAGTCTTAGGGGAAATCTCGGAAGAGAAGACCCTTCTACTTTGGGTGATTTTGCTGGTTCCGACAATGTTACCAATATCAGGACCAGCCTCTTCATCTTTCAAATCTTGTTTGATGCCATGATAGTACACATCGGCACCATAATGCCAGGGGACAACTTTGTCTGAGACATACGGGACAGGACCAGGAACAGTGATTATCAGCAGAGCAATTGTTGGAGCAGATGTAATACTAACAAGTCTTCTCGAGGAGACCTTGGAAGGATTGGAGGAAATGGTTATAATGGCAATGTCTTTAGATGGAACAACGGGAACTAAAGTTTTCTCAAACAAAATTTCTTTGCTGTCCATCAGGCGTTGAACACCTAACTTCAGCAAACGGCAACCAGAAGGTTGAAACGAACACATGTGGCAACCTTCACCATAACCCGGAAATAAACCGACCAACAAAAAATTCTTCTTCACAGTCATGAGGGGAGTAGAAACTTCATCCACCAAGGTCACAAACAAGTTGGTATCAATAGTATTAATTCCACGACCGTGCTTAGGCGTGGGAGCAGTTATGACATTAGGCTTCTCCGGAATAACGAACTCAATTTCCTTGGCTTCAATCAGATCTTGTACCTTATTCCTTAGAGCCCAGCAATCATTGGTATTGTGGCCAGGACTCTCATAATGATAGGCACACCGAGCATTTGGATTATATCGGGGAGATGTAGTATTTGGATTCTTGTGAGCCTCTTTCAAGGTTGCCAAGTTGGATCTCAGCAGATGAGGTAGAACTTCAGCCAATGTCATGTTGATTCGGGTAAACTGCCGTTGTGGTCTTTCCACTCTTTGTTGATTGTTGCATTGTGGAGCAACTACAGGCCTAGGTATTATTACGGCACTTACTGTCTGACGATGTTCATACCTGTTTTGGCCCCTCGGGCTATAGATGACACTCGCTTCCTTCTTACCAGCAAAAGGCTTTTTTACTGAGCTTGATGAGGCATCCTTCTGTATCTTGCCGCTCCGAATCCCAGCTTCTAGTCTTTCTCCAGTTAGAATCAGCTCGGTGAAACCAGCTGACAAGCTGCCGATTAAATGATTGAAAAATGGACCAGATAGCATCCCCAGAAACATATCAACCAACTCCCTATCAGACAATGGGGGTTGAACTCTTCCATCCAAGTCTCTCTATTTCTGCGCATAGTCTTTAAAGCCTTCACTTGCACCCATGGACATACTCTGGAGTTGAGTTCGAGTAGGAGCAAGGTCGGCATTGTATTGATACTACTTGAAAATTCTGGCTGCAGATACTCAATGTCACGTCCAATGTTATGACACCGTATCTGACTTACTATATGACAGTAAATACAAAAGCAGTAAAGAACACAGTCAATTGTTTACCCAGTTCAGTGTGCAACAACACCTACTCTGGGGGCTACCAAGCCAGGGAGAGAATCCACTATAAGAGATGTTAATTCAGGAATAAACCAACCAGTTTATCTCCTTCACTTAAGACCTACCCAATGCAATTCTAATCTAAGTACAACTTAAACCTGAGTTCCTACTCACTCCCCCTTAATCACAGCAGTGATACACAAACCAATTTGACTTAAGAATTGATGAAGAAACTCTTCAAAAAAAACACACACTTGATTAAGCTTCACAGCTTTTTAATCAAGCAACACAATCACTCGTGCTTCACAGCTTTGAGTGATGTACACAACTAACTTGACTCTGCTTCACAGCTTTAGTCAAGGGACATTCAAACACTCTTGCTTCAAAGCTTTGAGTGCTACACAACCCTTACAATCGAAACCTATTCCAAGGCACTTATCACAATGATAATTGCTTGGAGTACAATAAACAAATCTATACAGATTACAAAATTGATCTTCTAATCAATCAGCAGGGGTCTCTTGAAAAACAGCAGCTCTGTTGAATATATAGCAGCTGCAACTTCAGTTAGGGTTTCCAAAAACCTAGGGTTGATTCCGTTTGACCTAAAGACCAGGTCACAGGACTTTATTAACCAGGTTAGGGTTGAGCTAGGTTACTCCTCAGAAAACGTAGGATCCTGTTCAGAAAGGACTGAGTTATTTCCTGAAAAAACTCAGACTTATCCAATCTTGCAATCCTGTTAGTTCAGAACAGGATGTCATAACATCTGTTATGACATCTGAGAAAACCTGTCTACTGATTTAGCAAAATGTGATCATTTTGCAAACATGCTCAGATACACACTTATAAACATCAGTATTTGAATTACAATATTTTTCTGCACATGTACCTAATGAGTTAGTACAACCTGAACTAGAATGTTATGACATCAGTCATGACATTCACACATACACTTGGGATTTACCAAAAATGCAAGCCAATACCTAAACACCTACAAACTCCCCCTTTGGCAGATTTTTGGCTAAAGTCCCTAAACAATCAGAGATAGATAGCAGCAGCAATAAGTGACAGCAGAAAAATATAATGTCAAGTACTAATTAAGAAAGTACCAAAATATTCTCCCCCTCTTTAGCCACAAATGGGCCAAAGATACATGTTCATAAAATTATACATGTTCAAAATAATAAGAGCAGCAGCAGAAAACACCAGAATACACTTCCAAACACCACCAGAAATCAGCAACCATCCTTCAAGTACTGTCATCAGATCCAGAGGATTCAGGCTTCTTTCTTTTCTTGTGAGCAATGTCAGCATTCTTCTCTTTGTTTGATGTCTCAACATTCTTAGAGACATTTGGATTTGTTTCAGCATTTGAGTTTTCTTGGTTCAGAGGAACAGAAATGCCAGGAACTGAGTGGTTCTCGTTCAGAATTCTTGAAACAATTTTTGCTATTGCTTGATTAACATAGGCTGTCCCTTCCCTATTTGCAATTTCAGGGGGAACTGAAGAGGAAGGATGAGATGGATTACCTGTATGTCTTGTTCTCAACTCTTTGGCCTTGGTGGGGTTAGTTCTATGAGAACAGATCTCCAGAACGTCAGAGTCCAGACAGGAAGAGATTGTCCCAGAATCTTGATCAGAGGAAGAGGTTGAGATGGTCGTATTGGATGATGATGATGTTTGAGACATTTTGTCAGTTTTGAAGGACCAACAGCAAATGAGTAGAAATTTCTGATTGAGAGACTGGGTTTTGATGAGGAGACGAGAGAGGAAGGAAGCAAAGGAGTGTCTATTCAACTTCTTAAAAGAATTGTAGGAAATGAGAAAATACAATTTTAAACCAATCAGAACAGGCATAAGTCCTTTGGTCATTGTTTTAAGCAAAATTAGTTGCTACAATTCCTCATGTTGGCAAATACCCAGCTTACCCCTTAAGTTTTCAAATTGGTTTGCATCCAAAGCCTTGGTAAAAATGTCAGCCAGCTGTAGCTCAGTGGCAACATGTTCCAATTTGATTGTCTTCTCTTCTACAAGGTCTCTAATAAAGTGATGTCGTATGTCAATATGTTTGGTCCTGCTATGCTGAATGGGATTCTTGGATATGTTGATTGTACTCAGATTGTCACAGTACAATGTCATAACATCTTGTGTGACATTATACTCAGTGAGCATCTGTTTCATCCATATCATTTGAGAGCAGCTACTACCAGCTGCAATATATTCAGCTTCAGCAGTGGAAAGAGACACACAATTCTGTTTCTTGCTGAACCAGGAAACCAGATTACTTCCCAAAAAGAAACATCCTCCAGAGGTGCTTTTTCTATCATCAGCACTACCCGCCCGATCAGCATCACAGTAGCCAGTCAGAGCTGGTTCACAGCCATGAGTATACAACAATCCATAGTTGTAAGTACCACTTACATACTTCAAAATTCTCTTCACTTGATTGATATGACTGACTTTGGGAACATCTTGGTATCTAGCACAAACTCCAACTGCAAAGGCAATATCAGGTCTGCTGGCAGTTAAGTACAACAAGCTTCCTATCATGCTTCTGTACAGACTTTGATCCACCTTAACCCCACTTGAATCTTTGGAAAGCTTTAGATGAGTAGGAGCAGGAGTCCTTTTGTGACTTGCATTCTCCATACCAAACTTCTTTACAATATTCTTAGCATACTTGCTTTGAGATAAGAAGATTGAGTCCTCCATCTGTGAGACTTGTAGTCCAAGAAAATAAGTTAGTTCTCCCATGAGACTCATTTCAAATTCAGCCTGCATCTGGTCAGCAAAGTGTTTAACCATATGTTCTGACATTCCTCCAAACACTATGTCATCAACATATATTTGGGCAACCATCAACTTCCCTTCTTCAGTTTTGACAAATAGAGTTTTGTCCAAGCCTCCTTTTCTGTAGCCTTTGTCTGAGAGAAACTTTGTTAACCTGTCATACCATGCTCTAGGAGCTTGTTTCAGCCCATATAGAGCTTTTCTCAATTTGTAGACATGATCAGGATGGGTTGGATCCACAAAACCTTTAGGTTGTTCCACATAAGCTTCCTCATTTAAGTACCCATTTAGAAAGGCACTTTTCACATCCATCTGAAATAACTTGAACTTCAGAAGACACGCAATTGACAACAAGAGTCTGATTGACTCCAACCTGGCTACAGGTGCAAAGGTTTCATCAAAATCAACCCCTTCAACCTGGGTGTATCCTTGAGCAACAAGTCTTGCCTTATTTCTGGTGACAACTCCTTCAGCATCTGACTTGTTCTTGAATATCCATTTTGTCCCAATGATGTTAGTTCCTTCAGGTCTAGGAACCAGTTCCCAAACTTCATGTTGCTTGAATTGGTTCAGTTCATCTTGCATTGCACCAATCCAATATTCATCAGTTAAGGCTTCCTTGACATTTCTTGGTTCCATTTTGGACACAAAACAAGAATTTGAGATGATTTCTCTAGATCTTGTGATGACTCCACTATTGGGATCTCCTATGATGAGCTCTTTTGGATGATCCTTCTGAATTCTGATGGAAGGAGTCTTGCTAGCTTCCTTTGATTCAGATTCTGTTGTGGTGGAGTTGGGTAGATCATCCTGTTGGGTTGAAGTCTCAAAGAATGTCTCAACAGTACAAGGAACATCTATTTCTTCATGATAGTCATCAATTATCATGGTTTTGGTTCTGGAGTTGAATACTCTATAAGCTCTGCTGTTTGAGGAGTATCCTAGAAATATGCCTTCATCACTTTTGGAGTCCAGTTTTCTTCTTTGTTCATGATCAGATAGGATATAGCATTTGCTGCCAAACACATGGAAATACTTCACAGTTGGTTTTCTTCCTTTCCAGAGTTCATATATGGTGGATGAGGTTCCCTTTCTCAAGGTGACCCTGTTATGAACATAGCAAGCTGTATTCATAGCTTCAGCCCAAAAATACATAGGAAGTCTTTTGGCATGTAACATTGCTCTGGCAGATTCTTGTATGGTCCTGTTTTTTCTTTCCACAACTCCATTTTGCTGAGGTGTTATGGGAGAAGAAAACTCATGACTGATTCCTTCTGAAGCACAGAAGTCATCAAACTTGTTGTTTTCAAATTCCTTGCCATGATCACTTCTGATTCTGACAATACATCCTTCCTTCTCTCTTTGAATTCTCTTGCACAGTTCTCTAAAAACTTCAAATGCATCTGATTTTTCCCTAATGAAATTAATCCAGGTGAATCTGGAAAAATCATCTACAACCACGTAGGCATATCTTTTACCTCCAAGACTCTCTACTTGCATTGGTCCCATCAGATCCATATGGAGGAGTTCTAGAACCTTAGAGGTGGTCAGATGTCTTGACTTTGGATGTGACATCCTAGTCTGCTTACCCACCTGACATTCACCACAAACTCTTCCTTCATCAATTTGCAGTTTTGGAATCCCTCTGACTGCCTCCAAGGAGATAATCCTCTTCATCCCCCTTAGATGAAGATGGCCAAGTTTTTGGTGCCACAGTTTCACCTCTTTTTCTTCTTTTGCAATGGAACACACAGATGAGAAATTGGTGTTCTCAGCCTCCCACAAGTAACAGTTGTCTTTGGATCTGACTCCTTTCATTACTATCTCTTGTTTGTCATTGATCACAAGGCATTCAGATTTTGAGAAATTGACCTTGAATCCTAGATCACACAGTTGACTGATACTAATGAGATTAGCAGTCAGTCCTTTCACCAGCAGTACTTCATTCAGACTTGGAACTCCAGGGCAGTCCAAATCACCAACTCCTTTGATTTCACCTTTAGCCCCATCTCCAAAGGTCACAAAACTGGTGGTGTGAGGCTTAACATTATTGAGGAGGTTCTTGATTCCAGTCATATGTCTGGAACATCCACTGTCAAAGTACCAGTCTTCCTTTGCAGAGACCCTCAGGGAAGTGTGAGCTATCAGTGCAGTAGTCTTTTTCTTCCATTGAGGAGCATGTGGTACCTTTTTAGACTTAGGTTTGACACCTGAGTTCTGATTAGGGTATCCATGTAATTTGAAGCAGAAGGGCTTTATATGACCATATCTCCCACAATGATGACATCTCCATCTTTGGTACTTTTTCTTCATATGTCTCTGTTCCCGATGTTGATAGTGGTGTTGAGACATCTGCTTTGACATTTGCTTAATAGGCCTGATCTTCTTGTTTGTACCAGATTTCTTTGCTCCTACAAATCCTAGTCCAGATTTGTTTTCTCCATTTTGTCCAACCTGAAGTATCTCTTCCAGTTTGTCTGTTCCATTAGTCAGCATCTTGACAGATTTGGTCATTTGATTCAGTTGTGAGTTCAGCAGTTGAACTTCTCCTTCTAGATGACTTATAGTTTCAAGATTTGCCCTTTTTTCAGCCTCCAGCTTTATAATGAGTTTTGATTGTTTCTCATTCTGCACACAGACTTCAGCACTTCTGATACACAATTTCTTGTAAGTATCAGCCAGTTCTTCAAAAGTCACCTCTTCATCACTGATGTCACTTTCAGAGGTACAAACACCAGTTAAAGCAGTAACTCGTTTGGCAGTCTCTTCTTCAGAATTACTTTCTGAATCACAGTCAGACCAAGTAACAGTCATTCCTTTTTGTTTCTTAAGAAAGGTAGGACATTCAGTTCGAATATGCCCATATCCTTCACAGCCATGGCATTGAATTCCTCTGCCTTGAATTCCCTTCTCTTCTGACCTTGGTCTTCTGCTGGAACTGTCAATGTTAGAGGGAATGTTATGAACATTAGACCTTGACTTTGGATCTATTCTTTTGATGAGTTTGTTGAACTGTCTTCCAAGCATGGCTACAGCTTCTGAAATGTTTTCTTCAACATCAGTGTTGGACATGAGTGCTATACTCTTGTTCTTTTTGACATCATCATTAGTGATTCCCATCTCAAAAGTCTGAAGAGACCCAATAAGTTCATCCACTTTCAACTTGCTAATGTCCTGGGCTTCCTCTATGGCAGTTACCTTCATTGCAAATCTTTTAGGCAAGGATCTGAGAATCTTCCTTACCAGTTTTTCTTCTGACATTTTTTCTCCCAGTGCTCCTGAGGTGTTGGCAATCTCCAAGATGTTCATGTGAAACTCATGAATGGTTTCATCTTCCATCATTTTTAGATTCTCAAACTTAGTGGTCAACATCTGAAGCCTTGACATTTTTACTTTGGAAGTTCCCTCATGAGTAGTTTTGAGAGTGTCCCAAACTTCCTTGGCCAGTTCATATTGATGAACTAATCTGAAAATGTTTCTATCAATTCCATTGAACAAGGCATTTAGAGCTTTGGAATTTCCCAGGGCTAACTCATCTTCTTCTTTACTCCAATCTTCCTCAGGCTTCAGACTGATTGACCCATCTTCCTCAGTTATGGTGGGATGAATCCATCCTTTGTCAGCAGCTCTCCAAGCCTTTTTGTCCAGAGATTTTAGGAAGGCAATCATACGAGGTTTCCAGTAGTCATAATTAGTTCCATCCATAATGGGTGGTCTATTTCCAAAAACTCCTTCTTTGTCCATAGTGCCAGAAAGTGATATCCCTAGATCTCACCCAGTAATACAGGCAGGGTGCCTGCTCTGATGCCAATTGAAAATTCTGGCTGCAGATACTCAATCTCACGTCCAATGTTATGACACCGTATCTGACTTACTATATGACAGTAAATACAAAAGCAGTAAAGAACACAGTCAATTGTTTACCCAGTTCAGTGTGCAACAACACCTACTCTGGGGGCTACCAAGCCAGGGAGAGAATCCACTATAAGAGATGTTAATTCAGGAATAAACCAACCAGTTTATCTCCTTCACTTAAGACCTACCCAATGCAATTCTAATCTAAGTACAACTTAAACCTGAGTTCCTACTCACTCCCCCTCAATCACATCAGTGATACACAAACCAATTTGACTTAAGAATTGATGAAGACACTCTTCAAAAAAACACACACTTAATTAAGCTTCACAGCTTTTTAATCAAGCAACACAATCACTCGTGCTTCACAGCTTTGAGTGATGTACACAACTAACTTGACTCTGCTTCACAGCTTTAGTCAAGGGACATTCAAACACTCTTGCTTCAAAGCTTTGAGTGCTACACAACCCTTACAATCGAAACCTATTCCAAGGCACTTATCACAATGATAATTGCTTGGAGTACAATAAACAAATCTATACAGATTACAAAATTGATCTTCTAATCAATCAGCAGGGGTCTCTTGAAAAACAGCAGCTCTGTTGAATATATAGCAGCTGCAACTTCAGTTAGGGTTTCCAAAAACCTAGGGTTGATTCCGTTTGACCTAAAGACCAGGTCACAGGACTTTATTAACCAGGTTAGGGTTGAGCTAGGTTACTCCTCAGAAAACGCAGGATTCTGTTCAGAAAGGACTGAGTTATTTCCTGAAAAAACTCAGACTTATCCAATCCTGCAATCCTATTAGTTCAGAACAGGATGTCATAACATCTGTTATGACATCTGAGAAAACCTGTCTACTGATTTAGCAAAATGTGATCATTTTGCAAACATGCTCAGATACACACTTATAAACATCAGTATTTGAATTACAATATTTTTCTGCACATGTACCTAATGAGTTAGTACAACCTGAACTAGAATGTTATGACATCAGTCATGACATTCACACATACACTTGGGATTTACCAAAAATGCAAGCCAATACCTAAACACCTACACTACTTGTAGAAAGCAGCAGCCAGATCTTCCCAATTTCGGACATTGGCTCTCTCCAGTTGGTAGAACTATTCAAGCTGAGTCCCTGACAAACTATCTTGAAAGAAATGAACCCACAAATTTCTATCAGCGGTGTGGGGATGGATCTTTCTGACGTAAGAACGAAGATGGAGTTTTGGGCAGGACACCCCATCATACTTAGCAAAAACTGGAGCTTTGAACTTCTGCGGGATGACCACTCCCGACACCAATCCCAATTCTTTGAAATCCAGTCTGCGTATCCTCTGAACTTCCATGGCACTCAAACGATCTTCCAACTGCTTGTATCTATCCTCAGCAGGAGGATATTGCTCATCATTGTAGTCGGTATCGTTGTCAGAAACTACAGGACTGGGGCCCTTCTCCCCTGTCTCTTCTTCTTGATTCTCCCCTTCCTTGGATGAAGAGGTCAGATCGACTTGTCGCTTCAATCGCTCCCCAAACCTTCTGCCCATATTCAGAATACCGGCAGCCTTCTTCTTTTTCTTTTTCTCTTTCAGGACAAGGGCTTTCAAATCCTCCTGCCCTTTTGCCAGACTTATGAACATTTGTTGGAACTGGGCGTTCTGTTCCTGAAGGTCCTTGATGCTTTGTTCAGAAAACATTTATGCTGAAATAAATAGCGAAGAAGATGAGAAACATGTAATGGTACCTGTACATGCAATGTTATGAATGGGATGAGCATGCAATGATTTCAAAGACTTTGGGAAATTTAAATTTGCAAACCAAAATAAAAAAAATATTTTATTAGCTAAATTCAAAGTTCAAATGCCTTTTAGGCGTTACAATTAAAAATAAATCTAAAACTAGAAAAGAAATCAAAATTCCCATGGATGCTTCCTCTTTGTGCCGAGATAATCATTGAGTCCTTTTTCTTCCTGGAGCTGCTTTGTGAGCTCTAAAACCGTCCTCTCCTGAGCATGGAACTGATCCTTGTAAGTATCCCGCTCCTTCATCAACTGAATTCAAGACCTATGTAATTCCCCAAGATCAGTGGGCATATAAGGATAGAGAACCGTGTAAGGAACACCCCTTTCAGTAGTGGGTTCCACAACCACTGGTAAAACGGCCATATAGGGCATCATAAGCTTCTGGGCGCGAACTCGTACCCATTGGAGGTAAGGTTCCATGGGAATGGAAGCCTTTGGCCCCAAAGCCTTGGCGCCAGATCGGTTTACCATGCCCCAAGCTCGTATGAACCTTCGGCGATACTCGTGAACATCATCCTCATAGTTGAATACAATACCCTCAATAAGTAACTCGTGGGGACCATCTCTTCGAGCGTAACCAAATTGTCACAGAGATAAACAAGGATTGTAGGTTATATCCCCTCTAATACCAAGTAATGGGACATTAGGGCACTCCCCGCAGCGGTCAACAATAGCAGTGTTTTTTATAGCTCGGGAACACCAGAGAATATCCATGTGAGCGAGTGATATTATCCTTTGTGACCAACCCAAACCTTCTTCATTCCTCAGTACAGATTTAAGGAGGTGAGAAGTAAACCACCTCGACAGCAACAGCATGCAACACATAAGAACCCCTCTTCTCTTTATGGTATGAGTATGGAGAGTGTGCAAAATATCTCCGAGCAAGGTAAGCACGGGGTTGCGAGAGAGGAAAATCTTGATAGCATTTACATCTATGAATGAGTCTGGATTAGGGAATAGAACTAACCCATAGATTAGAAGAGCCAAGACCTCCTCAAAAGCCTGAAAATCCATATCATCCTAAAATAATTAGGCCTTGTCTAT
Source organism: Vicia faba (assembly GCA_948472305.1). NCBI lineage: Eukaryota > Viridiplantae > Streptophyta > Magnoliopsida > Fabales > Fabaceae > Vicia > Vicia faba. Next base: position 229,696,903 of record OX451739.1, on the reverse strand, counting down.
CAGAAACTTATCTAGAAAACCCTTGACTCCGCTTCTTGTTTCCCAATTGGATACCACGTCGGCCCGTTTCAGTTGCAAAGTTGTGGCAATGACTCCTGGCTTAGGAACTTCTTCTAGACCTATGAAGGGAAACTGTTCAAAAATGGGTATATCCAACAACTGAGAGAATTCTTCCAAGATAGGAACCAATTGATAGTCTGGAAAGGTGAAGCAGTGGTGCTTGGGATCGAAGAACTGAAAGAGTAAACTTATCATCTTTTCATCAAAGTTTTAAGTAACCAGGTTGAGAAGTTGACCATGTCTCTTAGTGAACACTGAAGTTTCAGAAATCCTTGGTACTAGCTCTTTGAGTTGGGAAGGTATCTTCACAAAGCTGATTCAGATAGTGTTCCTACGAACGAAAGCCATGATCTGCAAAACAGAACAAAGATAAATTCCCTTGGTCTTTGAAATGGTTAGTGCAATAAGAATGGATGCTATGTTATGATGCATGATGTCATGATAAACCACAAGTATAACAAACATAGACAAATCACACCAAGCTCTTAGGTTTAAGGCTTGCATGAGGTTAAAGGTCATACCCTCTTGAAGTTTAGTTGGTTTCGAACCTGTCTTAAAAAGTAACTGAGTTCTAAGGGATCTCAATATCACTGACCATCCTTTATCGAGCATTGTCTCAGCCCAAGCAATCTTTTCTTGCGGCCGAAATATCCAGAAAGTCTGATCTCAATGAGTGTAGCATCGAGTATCAACCAATCCTCAGCTCTACACCGAGGTCGGCTATCTCACTACTTTCTAATGGCCAAGTTAGTTCAACTAAGGTTCTAAGGTCCATTAGTGCTTCACGACACCACGCGGCGGCCCCGTATTCTCCTCGTTTCCCCACGAAGGATACCGGTACCAACCAAAGTGCCATACCAACACAACCATTGCTTAAACCATATCGGTCTACACCGTACAGTCTCCACGATCTATTGTTGTTTACCTAAAAAGTGCCCCCAGATCCGGGTGTAGGATCTATAGTAACCCAAGCAAAAACCCTTTAAGAATAAAGCAAACAAACAAGAAATCAATTTGAAATGACCTAGATCCTAAGGTATACCCCACTTTTAATTTCCCAGTAGAGTCTCCAGTTCTATGATACGGTGGCAGAACCGACAATTAATACTAGTTTGCATTTTTTTGTTTGCAAAATATCACGTTAAGCAAGAGTCGCCACCGACTTTTATTTCATCCAATCATGGAAAAGGAAAAAGAACATAAAAAACCTTTTTTCGAGATTTCTGAGTACGGGGGGTAGATTATAGAAAGGGAAGGTGTTAGCACCCTTTCTATCCATGGTTTTCCATGGGCTCTTAGGTACTTGCTCGTCTTTTTAAAATTGCTTGTGTGTGTGCTTGTTTTGAAAATGTTTTACTTCGTGATAACCCTTGTATCAGTCCCCAAGGGTGTGACAAAGTTTGTTTGGAAAATTGTTTTAAAAGGTGTTGGTGTGAAAAGTTTTATTGAGCAAGTACTTAAGATTCTACATACTCGAAAAAAGATTGTTCGTTCTCGTTTCCTTTAGACAGCGCTATCCTACTATTAAGGAGTAGGTAGCCCCATCGTTGGAGTTTGTAAGGGACGTTCAAAAGAGACAAGTACAGTCACCTAAGCAATGGGTTGGAAACTTTAGTAGTAACCCTAGAGTCTTAAGATCTTTCCGAGGCAACATTTCTGAGGCAACATTTCTGAGGAAACATTCGAATGGGACATTTGATCTTTTAGACAGGAGGGCAATCATTAAAATATCCTATGCTTAAATGACTATTTTACTTAAGGCAACCGAAGTGAGGAAAACCCTAGGAGTGAATATGTGCATGTGAATTTTTCAGTTAATTAGTCTTTGCACATTAGGTGATCTACCGTTTTAATTTTCAGATATTCTTGCCATACAATCCTATTCACATTCATCTAACAGTTACTAATTGCGGAAATTTAAAAGTGCGAAAATATAAAACCTAACTATTACATGGCTTTCGCAGATACAGAATTATTTAACTGACAATAAAATGCGGCAATTAAAACCCTAATTAAAATCTATTACAACCTCGAAACAGTTTCATAAATAATAATCGAAATGGTAATTAAGACGCGCGACAAATTAAATGCGAAGAATTAATTAAGAGACCTAAAATCTAATTAAAAAAATATTTGGTTATTTTTTGGAGAAAAATGAATTATTTACAAACCTAATTTCTAATTAGTTTTAATTATAAAAAGAAATTGAAATTAACCTAATTTAAACTAAATTAATTAATTAAAGAAAATAAAATTATTTTATAAAAAAAAAAGATTTTTTTATGTTTATTTTGTGATTTTGGTTTGAGAAAACAATTTAATTACAAATTTAAAACCTAATTTCTAATTAGTTTTGTTTACAAAAAGAATTAAGTTAACCTAGTTTCTAATTAAATTAATTAAAGAAATAAATATTTCATGAGAAAAATGATTTCTTTGTGTTTTTGTGGTTTTTTTTATTTTAAAAAATAAATAATTTTGTGTTAATTAAAAAAAATAAAATGATTAATGAAATAAATAAAGAAATTGAAAAATTGAAAAAAAAGAAAGAATTGGGCATGTATAATGAGTAGTCTGGGGGTGTGTTATTGAAATTCTTCAGGCCCATTAGCCATCCAAGCCCAGTCAACGCTTGATTCCATGTGGCATTGACCTGAGGGTATACTATGGTCCTTGACATGTGGGACGTTGGATTGAATGGATGATGAATCCATTGGCTGGAGATTGGTAGCGCACGGTAGGATGTTTGGACTAGGGGTGCATTGAATCTGTAAATGGAAAATAAGAAAATAAACATTGTTGGGACCTGGGATCGTACCCAGGTCCTCACGCTTACCGCCAATTACCCTTGCCAGCTGCGCTATTGTGATTAGTTGTTAGTACAATGAAAACAAAATGTAATATACAAAACAAGGTAATTGGATCAAAAAAATGCGCGAGATTTAAATGGGCAAATGAATGATTGCCACGCCACCGTCTTCTTCATTCTCCGTCGCATTAGGTTCCTTCACCTTTACCTACAGACAAAAGTTTGTAGCTATAAACTTGCATAACTCAAAAACTCACAAAACGCAAGATAAATGAAATTGAAGACCAGGGTTCAACTGGTCATGATGTCCTGGTCATCATGGTACCTTATTCGTGGCCTAATTTTACCTGTGGACAGAAACCCTAAAACGAACATGAAAACCCTAGCAATGGCAATTGTCAGTACAGGCACTAAAGCATCAATTAAACTTAACCAACATATTGCAAACATGATAACAAACAAGTATATGCCATTAAAACATGCTCATAATGTACAAATCATGATAATCGAATTTGAAAAATATGGAAAACCGTAATGTTCATACCGCGTGTTTCCGTGCGTGGGGAGGCTTGCTAGTGATTGGAACACGTTCCTGAGACGTCCATCAATTGATTGGCAACGCTAGGATGACTTGAGATGGCTTGTAGCTTGAAATTTGATATGCACTTTTTTTGCAAGATTTTTGGGTTTGTTCTTCCTCTTTTACGACTGCTAGCCCCCTTGTCTTTTTCCTTGTACTTGTTCATTATATATGCTAGGACGAATTAGGGTTCTAAAAACCATATGTATCTTTGCAATTATGAAAGATTTGATTTGATTTCCATGCCATATGCAAACTTTCTATATTGAGCCAAATTATCCCTTTCTTGTACCAATCATGCTTAATTCGATTTGGCCTTGATATTTCAGCACATTTTGATTGCAATCCTGTCAAAAAATCATATCAAAACAGATATTTGATATTATTTACCAATTATTTGACTTAATTCACTTTTAATTAATAAAAAATAAATATAAATTGGAAAATAAAGCAAATAACATGTGGATAAGTAATTGGGTCTTGGATCATGTTATAAGTGAGGTGCAATCATGAAATACTAAGCCCATTTGATAAAAAAATGCACTTTTGAGCATATTTGACTTTTGGCAATTTTGCAAAAAGGGTCAATTTTGACAAGGTATATCTCTTCCAATTTTAACCCTAGAGAGGTGTTATTGGACTTTTTAGAAAGCTTAGGATGTCCCCTAAGCAACCCTTTTGGACTCATCTCAATTGAGTCTTCCATGTTCATGTAAGGAGCTTTGACCCAAAAAGTGTATTTGTTGACTTTTCAAAAGGACCCATAATGTGGAAATTCATATCTTTTTGTGAGTGCATATTTTGAACTTGGGGGATGAATATTAATTGTAGGTAATTGCATCCTCTTCAAAATGAGCCTTGGATGGAAAATTTATGATAAAGTATGAAGAAGTTATTCTTGGTCAAAGTTTGGTTGACTTTTTCCTGAGAAACCCTAATTTAGAAACTTTTGGGTTTTGATGAATTTAGGGCATTCCTTGAGGAATCATGATCAACCCTTGATCAAATGATGGATATAACTTCAAAATGTTGATGTTGACCAAAAATCTTGAAGTTTGACTGTATGTGGGACACAGTTAACCTAATACAGTCGATTCTCAAGCATCTGAGCAGTTGACTGAGCAAACTTCTTGTGTAGTGCTTGAAATTTGACATGGAGGGTCTTGAGAATATATTAGGACCCTGGAGAGCATATGAGGTCTTTGGAGTTCACCTATATTGATGAAAATGGAAACCCTAATTTGAGACACACTGTCTTAGGAGAGAGTTTGTCTGGTCAACTCTTGGGCAAACTTGAGCAAATTGAGGATCTCTAGGAGTATGTATTGAGTAAAATGAGAGGGAAATTTTTTGGGTGCAACACAAGTGTTCATCAACGAGTAAGGGTTTGCCAAGATGTGGCTGCAACGAAACCATGAAGTTGTGGGTATCTAACACCGTCGAAAATCCAAGCATAAAATTCTGGAAATGCAGAAATTCCATGGTGAGCTGTTTACAAGGTTGTAATTCCTCTTATATGAACATTTTTAGTTATTTATGTTTTAATATTTGGAAAAAATTCAGAATGGTTGTAGATTGTTTCTCTGGGACGACATGGTTAGCGAGGCTGAAGTGAACTCATCCAGATGTTGCAAATGTGACATGAGCAAGGGTCATTTGCGAGAATTTAGAAGGAGGTCATTGAGGAAAGATCAAACAAGGTGGAAAAATTGAAGAGAAAGGTTGCATTGGAAAAGACAAAGAATTTCAGGATGATGATTGCAATTGTTCTGTCATGGATGTTTTTTTGCAGTTGTGCATAATATTAAGTAGTTGTTATGGTTTGTAATTGGAACTTGGTCAGTCATGGTTGGTAATTGTAAGACATACCAGTTTGTGTTGAATTAAAGTCTAATTTTTGTTGTCCATTTCAATGGTAATTGTAATACAAACTAGTTTTTGTTGAATGAAAGTTTAAGTTATGTGCAATTTAGTTCAAGTTACATTCATTGACAGTGAATTTACATAAAATTTTGACAGCATAGTTGAAATAAGTTAGATTAACAAAAGCACACTTGGTGCATATGTTTATTACAACATTACAAAAAGGACACAAAAGGCACACTTGATGCATATGTATATTATATCATTACCAAAAAGACACAAAAGGCACACTTGATGCATATGTCTATTACAACATTACCAAAAGGACATAAAAGGAACACTTGGTGCATAGGTCTATCACAATATTAATACAAGCAAATAAAATGCACATAAAGTAATTAGGTCTATTACAAGATAACAAAACATAGTCTATAATTATTTTGGTCTTCCATGTCTTCATAAACCTTGTTTTCACTCCTAGTTTGGAGTCTTTTGAACCTGACTTATCTCCAACTTCTAGTATGTTAATTGGCTACTCACTAGATCTTGGGCTTGTAATTGGTTTCTTAAACCAACTCAACTTGATCCTTTCACTTTTCCTTCTTTTGGTAACAGGCTTCTTTCCTTTCTGTTTCTTTGATTTCCTGGGAATTGAGTTAGATACAGCAGAATATGCATACCTTCTGTTGATCAGAGATGAATACACATCTTCTCTCTTGACCAACGTCTTCCATCTATAGTTGTATGAACCACCTCCAGCTATCCTTACTTTTTGTCTTAACCACTCCAAATGCCAATGGAAAGTATTGATCATTAGCATCTCTCCCCACATCAATTAATAGTTGTCCACCATACTTTGTCTTCAAATGACATCCATCAACCCCCATGAAGGGTCTGCATCCATTAATAAATCCTTTCTTACAACCATCAAAACAAAAATAAAAGGATCAAACCTAGGCTGTATGGAAGGAGTAGGTCTTTCAACATTGATCTTCACAGTGTTACCAGGATTCACTCGTTAATTCAGCTGCATACCTCTATATGGATGCATACTGATTATCTGTATCACCTTCAATTACATTCTTAGCTATTATCTTAGCCTTCCACGCTTTTGCAACAATAATCCCTACAAATTTTTTTTCCTGATATCTTGCATTTTGTCTCTTACCCAAACATTATCAGAAGTTTGCAGCCTCTTTACCACATGCTTAGCCACCCACCTAGAGTTGGTAGATTTGTTATCCAAAACCCTAGCACATGTGTGGGTATCCACAAGTGTTTTTATTGCAAAAGTTTGTTTGCGGGCCACTTTAGAGCATAAGACCAAAAAGCCACATTCAAGCTTACATTGTACTCTAATTCTATAGCTTTCATTTTTTACAAAGGTAATTTTCCTCCCATCAAGGACTTACCACTCACAAATAGCCTCCCTAAATTCCACAAGTGAATTAAATTCCATACCCATCTTAAACTTATAGTCCTTGTTGAGGTGATCTTTTCTAAACCTTTCATACTTGGGCCTTTTATCATCACAAGAATCATTCGGGTTATTGCTATGGTATTCATCCTTATCCATTATCTTATTGGGACTACCAAAAATCCCACTAAGACTTACATCTTCATTCAATGGCAATGTAACATTGATTCCTTCAAATTCATCAAGAAGAGCGGTAGGTATCTCATCTTCACTATCATATAAACCTTCAACCATCACCTCTTCCAACCCATCCATTTCATTCACCTCATTGACACAATTAGTTTCCGTATCATCCATATCCAAGTCTCCCATAGAATGTTCCAGAAATAAATATCCAATGATATTTATTGCACTAAATAATGATGGAAAATCGTATGCATCATCATCCTTTTTCATTAAAATATATCCTTCTTGAATCTCTAAAACTTTAGTCCATAAATGCAAAGTTCCATTCTTATACCCCCACCCACTCACCAACTTCATAATACGATCCATTGTCCAATTAGTAACTTCAAGCCCGTTTATAGTCGAATCAACCCCCCCCCCCCTCTGTAAATAGTTTTAGTCGAATTAACTCTAATAAATTCACCCCCATGGTGAAAAGTAACAGTAAAAGGTTGGAAATCCTGTGAATAAATCAAACTCAATAATCATAATGTTCCCACCTGTTGTACCCCAAAATTTTCCCTCCCATATTCCTCAAGATTTGACAAGAATCATCTTCAAATGGTTCAAGATTCCTCAAGGATTGCACAGTTCAAATGCCTCCCAAGTCAGTCCCAAATTAGGGTTTTGTTTCTCTCAAAGAATTTGAGGTTTTCAATGGCTCCATCAAGTCTTATAGGCCTACATACATCCTCAAGCATCTACATGTCAAGTCTCAAGACTCACAATGCCAATTTGCACAGTCAAAAGCTTCATTTGATCAACAGTCAACTGCAGGGGTAAAATGGTCATTTTACAGTCAAAAGTCAAAATTTTTGGTCAACATCTTATTTTGAGCACACAATCATCATTTGATCAAGTCTTGATCATGATTCCACAAGAATGGCTCAAAAATCATCAGGGATGCAAAAGTTACTATTTTTGGACAGCGGAAAAGTCAACTGTATCTTGACCAGGGCATAACTTTTTCATGGTTCATCAGAAAAATCCCATCCAATGCTCATTTTGAAGGGGATGACATTTCCTACAACTCATCTTCACATTCCAAGTCCAAGAAATGCTCTCACAAAAAGTTATCAATTTCTACATTATAGGTCAATTTCAAAAGTCAACAAAAATGCACTTTAAGTCAAAGACCATTAACTTGAGATTGGTAAATCCAAATGACATGGGACCAAAGGCATTGGTTAGAGGACTTCAATACCTTTCCAAAATGTCCAAGAACATGTTCATATGATCAAAATTGAGCAAGATATGCATTGGAGAAGTTGGGAAATTTTTGTGAAGTTGCAAAAGTTAACTTTGCTCAAAACACCTTGTTTTTGCTAATGGGCCTCAAATTACTTCTTGAAACTTTATCCAAGGCCTATGCACGACCCATCAAGCTTAAATTGATTTATTTTCTTATTTTTATTAATTAATTGGATTTTTAATTGATTTTAATTCATTTAATTAATTTAAATTGTAGGAAATTCAAAGATATGGTTTTCCAATCTTTTTGTGAAGCAAACAAGATCAATATATGCTGGCAAACTCGTGTGCACATCAAGGGGACAAGAATCTCCAAGTTTGGCAAGATTTTTCAATCAAAAAGATTGAAAAATATTTGATTTTCAATCAAATATTGAATCATAATTCCATGGATCTTTTGTGCAAGATTGTAACCTAATTCAGCTCTACTATAAGTACACAACCTAAACCTAATGCATTGGACGTGAGAATTGCTGCAGAAAGCCATAGCCAATATTGAAAAAAAATCAAGAAAACTTGAAAACTGTTTTCTAATTTCCAGACCAATTCAAAGCTTTTAATTGCTTCTAATACATTGCAGAGATCCCCAGGAACGTGTAGGAATCAAAACCACACGCTAAAGCTCAAAGAATCCAAGGATAATAGTTTCACGGTTTGGAGTTTTTTTCATAATCGCATACTTTGATTCATGCATCATTAATATGTTTTGTTGATTGTTTTGTGTTCATAGGGACTGTACAAAGCTTTTGGCATAGGTTAATTGGACTGAAACGCACTGAATCACAAATCACCATGAACGAATCTTAGGGTTTCCAAGCTTCCAAATTGGGGCTTTATTACTCATGCAAAATTAGAACCCCTAACGCATATGGTTGAAATCGTTGCATCAAGACGAATCAAAATTCACCCTCGCGAAATATTTATCTTGCTCACAGGTCTAGTCGCTATTTTTCGTCCTTGCAGGTTGTGGGGGTTAAAAACCCCCGCTATCTATTTGTTCTTTTTACATTGAAACGAGGAAGATGACTGCGTGTTGGTTCATGATTGGACAATTCAAATGGCGCGCGTATTTTTGTTGGGTCCAACATAATTATTATTCTTGATATATTATATTTATTGCTTATCCTAATATCAAAGCGTGCAAATTGGTGGAGTGGTTGGCCAGGTGTTTAGCAGGCGTTGGGACCTGGGTTCGATTCCCAGGTCCACCAAAATTCCTATATTATTTTGTTCAACATGATTGCATGTAGGCTTTCGAACGTGTTCTACCATGCACTCCAACCAACAACACGCCAAGTGGCCTTATGCATCAATCCAATGGCCAGGAGATGAAGAACACCATGTTCCCAGTCAAATCCAGCGTGGACAATTCCAGAAAGTCAACAAGGCTTGATGTTAGCGGGCCAACAATTTCCAGAACAAGCCTCCTCTTTGGGCCAACACCCCCCTGGTTAATTGTTTTTTATTTTTATTTTCTTTTACTAATTATTTTTATTATTAATATTATTATTATTTAATTAACTTAACTATTATTTTCATAATAAATTCAGACCATTAAAAAATGTAAATATTTTATTTATTACTATTATTATTAATTTCACCCTTTTATTTTGTAAATAAATGTAAATTAATCAATTTAGTCTTTTTTTTATTAGGTTAAATTTAATTATTTTTTGCAATAAATAAAAATAAACTAGAATTAGGGTTTTTCTTTTGACAATTTTAATCCTTGTTTATTTTATTTTTATTAAGACCTAAAAAAAACTAAAAAATACTTTTTCTTTAATTATTCAATTAATTAGTTTTAGGTTTAATATTAATTAATTGCAAAAAAGGACCACAATTCCATTCTTTTCTCAAAAAGGGTCAAAACCCTAAGGACGTCCCGATTCAATTCTTTCGCGCGCATATTTATTTTTAATTCATTATTTTGATTATATTTATGTAACTGCTCCGAGAATGTAATAGATAATTAGGGCTTTTATCGCTTTCTTTTATTTTCTCGCATTTACTTTTCAAGGGTTATGTTTTTGGCGATGTAAATACCCGACGCCTTGTAATAGCGTAGATTCACTTTCCGCAATTTATTTTCCGCAAATTATTAACTGTTAATTATGCATGCAAGACTTGTCTGAAAAATAAAATCAAAACGTAGCTCACAATGATACATGTGCAAGGATAATATGAACTGAATCCTGACACACATGCACATGCCACTCCTAGGGTACGCCTCACTTGGTTGCCTCGACATGGTCATTGAGTATAAGGTGTTTTAGAGGTCGCCCTCCTGTCTAAAGATCCAGTTGCCTCGAAACGGTTGCCTCGGATAAAAAGGATCTAGGACATTAGGGTTACCGCTAAGGCGTCCTACTATTGCTTTGGTGACCACACATGTCCCTATAATCGAATTGACCCGAATAACTCCAACGACGGTGCTGCCTACTTCTCAATAGTGGGATAGTACTGTCTAAAGGACTTTTACACAGCTTAATTCCTTAGAGTAGGTAGATTTCTCCTGGGTACTTGCTCTTTCAAAACAACAAAAATACTTTTCGCACCTACACTTTCAAAAAGTTTTCAAACAAATACTTCATACACTCTTGAGGACTGATACGAGAGTTACCTAGAAGTTTTTCAAACTAAACTTTTTCAAAACCCACAAACACAAGAAAAGCAAACAATTTTGAAAACATAGTGAGCAAGTACCTAAGAGCCCATGGATAACCACGGATAGAAAGGGTGCTAACACCTTCCCTTTCTATAAGCTACCTCCCGAACCGAGAAACATCTCGAAAAGGAATTTTGTCGTGCTTTTGTCCTTTCCTTGTTGGAGAACATAAAAGACGGTGGCGACTCTTGCTTACCGCGACATTTTGCGAACCAGCATTAAGAAACAGTCAGTTCTATTTCCACCGATCACAGAACTGGCGACTCTGCTGGGGATTACTATAAGTGAGGTGTACCTTAGGATTATATCATACTTATGTTTTCAATTGTATGCCTTGATTTCTTTAACATTGTGGGTTTGCATCAGAGTTTCATAGATCCTAACCCAGATCTGGGGAATACCCTTTAGGTAGCATAAGTTGTGAGGGACCTGTCCGGCGTAGACCGACACGGGTGAAGCAGTAGCTACGTTGGTGTGACACCTTGGTCTGTACCGATATCCCTTGTGTTGGAACGAGGAGAATATGGGTCTTCTGAGGAGTCGTTAAGCACCAACTGACCTTAGAACCCTAAATTGACCCAACTTGGCCATAGAACAGTAGCAGTATGCTACACTCATTGAGGTTAAACTCTTGCGATGGTTCTGGCCGCAAGAAAAGATTGCGACGCTGGAGTTATGACCGATTGAGGGTAGTCAGTGATATTGAGATCCTCTAGAACCCGATTACTATTTTCTAGGACAGGTCTTAACCAACTGAACTGAAAGAGGGTAGTACCTAAACTTCATGCTGGCCTAAACTCTAAGGGTTGTCTTGTATGACTTGTGTGCCTTACCATGTTTTCCTTCTGTGAATACTTATGGTGTGCTTTATCATAACATCATACCATCATACCATTGCATGCACCCTGCATAAGGACTAACCCATTTCAAAGACAAGAGGGTTTCATCTTTGCTCTGTTTTGTAGGACATTATGATGCCCGTGCGTAGGAATACTATCCGGCTCAACTTTGTTGATCCACCTGATTTGCTTAAAGAATTGGTTGACCGAATTCCAAATACTACTTCCTTCATCAAGAGGCATGGTTCTCTTCTCGGTTTAGTCACTTCAAAGTGGGATCAACAGTTGATGAGCGTCCTGACCCAGTTTTATGATCCGTTATACCATTGCTTCACCTTTCAAGACTTCCAGTTGGTCCCTACCCTGGAAGAATTCTCTGATCTGCTTGGTATCCCTGTTTTAGAACAGACTCCCTTCACTGGTTGGGAAAAGACTCTTAGGCTTGAGGAGATTGCTGCAGCCCTTCCCTTGACCAACAAATAGGTAATGGATAACTGGGGAACTAGAAGCGGAGTTAAGGGCTTTTTGGCTAAATTTCTGATTGGCAAAGCTAATAGTTTCTGGAATGACTTAGACTTCAGGGCGTACGAAGACATCCTGGCTCTCTTAATCTATGGTCTAGTATTATTTCCAAATCCTGATGCCTTTGTTAATGTCAATTCCATAAGGATCTTCATGTCTCGGAACCCTGTACCCACTCTCTTGGGTGATATCCTGCAACAACTCTATGCTCGTACTTCCCGAAGACGGGGAACTCTGTGGTGTTGTGCTCCTTTGTTAGTGAGGTGGTTTATTTCGCACCTCCCTAAGTTCGTGCTGAAGAACAAAGAAGGAAGAGGCTGGGCTCATAGGATAATGTCTCTTACTGATAATGACATCATTTGGACTCCCAGAGGTTTAGATGAGGTGGCTGTTATTGATCGTTGCGGAGAATATCCTAATGTTCCATTGATCGGTACCCATGGAGGAATCTCTTATAACCCATGTTTAGCTCTCCGTCAGTTTGGAAGAGCCAGAAGAGCATGGCCTCATGAGATGTTGGTGCCTCACGTCAGTTTTGAATTTCAGGTAGATAGTGACGAGCTGCGCCGTAGGTTCATCCGGGCTTGGGACAGAATTCACAAAGCTAACCCACATGAGTTAGGACCGAAGACTTCTCTACCAATGGAACCCTATGTCAGATAGGTCCGCATCCGGGCTCAGAAGTTGGGTATGCCATACGAAGCTGTCAGACCTATCACTCTTGAATTTCCTGATAGAGACGGGGTTCCTCCAACTGTTCTCCCTCCACAGATACCCACTGATGTTGACACACTAAAAAGATCTTGGGCGCAATTACAGGAAGAACGGGATTCTTATCAGGAAAGGTTCAATGAGCAAGAACAGAAAATCCAGAAGCTGACCAAGCAATTGGAGAACGAGCGGACCCTGAATGATTATATCTGCACTGAGAAGAGGAGACCATGGGAGCACTGATGTTTCTTTTACAGTTTCTATTTACTTTTCAATGTTTTCATTCTTGTAACGCCTAAGGGCAATTTGTTGAACAATTTAAATTCCAAAGTTGAATCTAATAAAGTTTGTTTCCTTCTTGTCTACAAAGTTGAATCCCGATTGTCTTTGAAAACATAAATCATACGCATTCCATTCATCATATGCATCACAGGTACCCTTTTTTTACTGGTCACTTATTTTCTTCGCTGTTTATTTCAGCAATCATCATGACTTCTGAACATACTACTAAACAAGCTATCAAGGCCCTCCAGGCCCATAATGCCCAGTTCCAAGAGATGGTTATGAGTCTAGCCCAAGGTCAACAGGAGTTGAAGACCCTGCTTATGAAGAAGAAGAAGAAGAGGACTGTTTTGTTCAATACCGGACGCAGATATGGGAATGCACTGCAGAATGAGGTTGAGCTGACTACCCCATCTATTGGAAAAGACAGCCCACAAGAGAGAGGGGTTCTTAGTCCCATGGTCTCCGACAACGAGACAGATTACAATGATGAACAGTACCCTCCCGCTGAGGACAGGTGCAAACAGCTAGAGGACCGTCTAAGCGCTATGGAGATTTAACATGTGCCTGGGTTGGATTTTGGAGATCTAGGTTTATCCTCTGGGGTGGTGATCCCGCATAAGTTCAAGGCGCCTACCTTTGCAAAATACGACGGAGCTTCTTGCCCTAAGCTGCACCTCTGGTCGTATGTAAGGAAGATCCAACCGTATACCGCTGACAAGAAATTATGGATCCATTTCTTCCAGGATAGTCTTTCAGGGACTCAACTCGAATGGTTTTATCAGCTGGATGGAGCCAGTATTCGTAACTGGGAGGATTTGGCTACTGCGTTCTATAAGCAGTATCAGTATAATTTCGACCTCGCTCCTACGCGTACCCAACTCCAGGGTATGTCTCTAAGGACGGGTGAAGGATTTAAGGAGTATGCGCAAAAGTGGAGAGACCTGGCTGGAAGGGTGCAGCCACCTTTGACTGACTGTGAACTCTTTGACATGTTCTTGGGGACCCTATCTGGTCCGTTCTTCAACCATCTGATTGGTAATTCTTCTGTCGGGTTTACAGATCTGATCTTGACTGGTGAGAGGATATAAGCTGGTATCAAGTCTGGGAAGATACAAAAAGGTGCCTCCTCGAGTACTAAAAAGAAACCGTTCAAGAAGGAATCTAGTGTTGTTTACGGGCCGAGAAGATAAAATAAACCGGAACGCCGCCAAGCTGTCAACGTGGTGGTAATTTCAAAGCCTGCTGCTTCTCCTCAGCAATATAACCAACCAAGGGGTGAGAGACCTAAAAGGCAGTATACTCGACTCAGTATGACTTTGTCCCAGATATTTCCACAGTTACTTTCAACCAATCTGGTGACTCTGAGAGAAGCTCCGAAGATTGTGAACACGACCTCTCCAAAGTACAATCCCAACGCCCGTTGCGCTTATCACTCTGACAGCCCGGGGCACAACACAGACGATTGTTGGGCTCTGAAGAATAAGGTTCAGGACCTTATCGATGCTAAAGAGGTTGAGTTCGAGGCGCCCGAGAGGCCTAATGTTGTGACTGCTCCCATGCCCAAGCATGGAGTAAATGCTATCAGGGTTGAGGACGACGTGGAGGAATCTGAGTTCGACAGCTGGATCTACCCCACAACCAATGGTGAACCGAACAACTGGACTGCGAAAGACTTCACACCTATTACTTTTGTCACTCAGTAATGAACTCCTTTGTTTTGAATTTGTAAACAGACAGTATTACTAAACTTTATGGCTCGGTGTCTTACTCGGGGCACCGTGGCTTCATTTGTGAGGGCTTTTGTGTGTCATTTTCATATATCATTAATAAAAGCATTGTACATTTTTTGCATTTCAAATCTTACGCTCCTTTTCTTTCTTTATTATATATTGCAAAACAGCTATATTTACACACACTCACCTATACAGGTCCCAATCCACTCTGGATCTCACTGGTAACGACTCTGCTACTGCCAGTTATGACTTCGAAAATCTGATCAACTTAGCCGAAGACGAAGGTGAAGATGATTGCGAAGTGCCTGGTGAGCTTGCAAGACTGTTACTCCAGGAAGAGAGGGCCATTCAGCCACATGAAGAGCTGGTGGAAACGGTAAATCTGGGTACTGAGACAGACAGAAAGGAGGTCAAGATTGGTGCAAACCTGGAGCTTAGTGTGAAGCAACGGTTGATTCAGATGCTGCATGACTACGTGCAAATCTTTGCCTGGTCCTACGAGGATATGCCTGGGTTGGATACCGACATTGTGGTTCATCACCTGCCTACCAAGGAAGAATGCCCTCTGGTAAAACAGAAGGTCCGCCGTATGCGTCCAGAGATGTCCGAGAAGATCAAGGCTGAGGTTATGAAACAATTTGATGCCGGGTTTCTAGCAGTGACTTCTTACCCTCAGTGGGTTGCCAACGTGGTTCCAGTGCCGAAGAAAGATGGTAAGGTCAAAATGTGTGTTGACTACAGGGATTTGAACAGGGCCAGCCCTAAGGATGACTTCCCTCTGCCTCACATCGACGTTCTGGTTGATAACACTGCTCATCATAAGGTGTTCTCCTTCATGGACGGATTCTCCGGTTATAATCAAATCAAGATGGCTCCTGAAGACATGGAGAAGACCACTTTTGTTACTCAGTGGGGCACCTTTTGCTACAAGGTCATGCCTTTTGGATTGAAAAATGCTGGGGCAACCTACCAACGTGCCATGGTTGCTTTGTTTCATGACATGATCCATCATGAGATCGAAGTATATGTTGACGATATGATTGCAAGGTCCCAAACTGAGGAGGAACACCTTGACCATTTACAGAAACTGTTTGACCGGTTGAAGTTGTATAAGCTGAGATTGAACCCGAACAAGTGCACCTTCGGGGTAAGATCTGGAAAACTGTTGGGCTTCGTCGTGAGCGACAAAGGTATTCAAGTGGACCCTGTCAAGGTGAAAGCCATACAAGAGATGCCAATTCCTAAGACAGAGAAGGAAGTCAGAGGCTTTCTAGGACGGCTGAACTACATTGCCCGATTCATCTCGCATCTAACTGCTACCTGTGAGCCAATCTTCAAGCTACTGAAGAAAGATCAAGTAGTACGTTGGAATGATGAATGCCAGGCTGATTTCGAAAGAATCAAAGAGTATCTCCAAGAACCACCCATTCTTATGCCACCGGCTGAAGGGAGACCTCTAATCTTATACTTGACAGCTCAATGGGGTGTGTGCTGGGGCAGCATGACGAGTCTGGCCGAAAAGAGCACGCTATTTATTACCTTAGCAAAAAGTTTACCGACTGTGAGACCCGATACTCACTGCTCGAGAAAACTTGCTGCGCTTTGGTATGGGCTGCTCGCCGGCTGAGACAGTATATGTTGACTCACACTACTCTGTTGATTTCAAAAATGGATCCAATCAAGTACATCTTCGAAAAGCCTGCTTTGTCCGGAAGAATAGCAAGATGGCAGATGATCTTGACTGAATATGACATCTAGTACACGACTCAGAAAGCAATCAAGGGAAGTGTATTGGCAGACCATTTGGCACATCAGGCAGTGGATAACTACCAGTCCATGAACTTTGAATTTCCAGACGAGAATATCATGGTGCTGACTGATTGTGAAATACCTGGACCGGATGAAGGACCTGAGGAAGGATCCCGATGGTCTATGCACTTTGACGGAGCCTCAAACGCTTTGGGTAACGGTATTGGCGTTGTGATCATATCTCCTAAAGGCACTCATACCCCACTTACCGCCCGACTATGTTTCAACTGCACCAACAACATCGCGGAGTATGAAGCGTGCATCATGGGTCTTCGAGCTGCAATTGACCTAAGGATCAAGTTTCTGAGTGTCTTCGGAGATTCCGCTCTCGTGATCAGTCAGATCAAAGGAGAGTGGGATACGAAACACCCAAATCTTATTCCTTACAAGGAGTATGTATTGACGTTGCTCCCCCATTTCGAGGAGATAACCTTTGAACACTTCCCAAGAGAGGAGAATCAGTTGGCGGACGCGCTAGATATGATGTCTTCTATGTTCAAAGTCAAATGGAACAACGAGGCTCCCCGGATCATTATTTGGAAATTGGACGAACCTGGACATTGCTGCGATCTTGAGATCGAAGAGGTAACAGAAAAGCCTTCGTATCATGAAGTAAAGAGGTATCTTGAAGCTCAAGAATACCCCGAAGGCGCATCTGTTAATGACAAAAAGTTTTTGAGAAGGTTCGCGGCAAAGTTCTTCCTCAGCAATGGCATTCTCTATAAACGAAACCATGATTCCACCTTACTGCGTTGTGTGGATAAAACTGAAGCAGAAAGGATCATGGCAGAACTGCATGAAGGTACCTTCGGAACGCATTCCAGTGGACATACCATGGAAAAGAAAATCCTTCGGGAAGGATATTACTGGTCTACAATGGAAGCCGACTGTTATCAATATTCTCGGACTTGTCACAAATGCCAGATCTATGCTGATAAGGTGCATGTTCCTCCAGTTCCTCTGAATGTCTTGACAGCACCTTGGCCTTTTGCAATGTGGGGCATTGATATGATCGGCGAGATCAGACCTACGGCATCCAATGGGCATCGCTTCATTCTGGTAGCAATTGATTACTTTACGAAGTGGGTTGAAGCAGCTTCCTTTGCCACCGTAACCAAGAATGTCGTGGCACAGTTCATTCGGCACAACCTGATCTGTCGATACGGTGTACCAGAGAGGATCATTACGGATAATGGTACCAATCTTAACAACAAGATGATCACTGAGCTCTGCGAGCAATTCAAGATACAGCATCACAACTCTTCTCCTTACCGGCCGAAGATGAATGGGGCTGTCGAAGCAGCTAATAAAAACATTAAGAAGATTGTGCAGAAGATGACAGTGACCTACAAAGATTGGCACGAGATGTTACTATTTGCTCTTCATGGGTACCGTACCTCAGCACGGACGCCAACAGAGGCAACACCCTTCTCCTTGGTCTATGGCATGGAGGCAGTCTTGCCTATCGAAGTCCAGATACCCTCTCTCCGGATAATGAAGGATGCAGGTTTGAGCGAAGACGACTGGATCCAGACTCGGCTTGATCAACTAAACCTAATTGACGAAAAGAGACTCACTGCTATCTGTCATGGTCAGACGTACCAAAAACGAATGATCAAGGTATTTAACAAGAAAGTCAGACGACAAGAGTATCAAGTCGGAGACCTGGTTACCTCAAGGTGATCCCAGGGGCAAATGGACCCCTATGTACGAAGGGCCATTTGTGGTTAAGCATATCTTCTCAGGAGGAGCTATGATTCTAACTACCATGGATGGTGACGACCTTCCTCACCCCGCCAATGCAGACATAGTAAAAAGATACTACGCATAATCAAAGACCCACTAGGTTGACACACCTAGGCAAAAATAAGGGCTTCCCGGCGAACTAAAAGGGTTCGGGCAAAAATAAGGGATGAAAATGAAAAAATCTGTACACCCGACAAGTCGAAAACCTAAAAAGGCGGCTTGGGCAAAAATGGGTATCCCGGTGGACTGAAAACCCGAAAGGGCGGTCCAGGCAAAAATTAGGGATAAGCGTAATACTATGTCTCATTGGATCACCCTGCATCCAGACTTCGGTATCAACTATCAGGCTCGGACGGCACTGATCAATCAGCTTCATCTTCAACTAAGCAGCAAAGTGATGAGACGCTTGAAGACATAAAGGCGATAGCAGAGTTGGAACCCAGTGGGATTTTTCACATAGCTGTTTTTGTTTTCTTTTCACAAATTGTACAAACTCTATTTTGTTCGGCGGCATTCTCTTACTAGGACATCAGCCTCTTGTATACAAAACGCCTATTTACAGGCAAATTTCAAAATCAATACAAACTCACTTTTCAGACAAATTGCTAATTGTTTTTCCTTTATCTGTTTTGTTTTGCAAAGAACGTCCAATGTTCATTTTTGATATATGCTTTTGACATTAATTGCTTATCATAAATATTTGCATGCGAAACAAAGGACTAATTACAGGTGACATCAGAAACAGGGGCAATAATGAGTTGTCTAAGCGATCTAGTTGCTCTGTCCACCAAGGTACCAAGGTAAGTTCGGCTGAAGAATGCAACTAGGATACCTTCACTCACCGCAGAGTAAGACAAGATTCAGCAATACTCTCCCCGAGCAGAGTGGGTCTACCATCAGCCCTAAAAAGGCACAGTATTCCCCAGCAAGTCAGCGATTCTCTCCCCAAGCAGAGTTAGTCTATTGTCAGCCTTAAGGAAGTTGGGTATCTCCAGAAGATCTCAATATTCTCCAGCAGAGTATACAGATATTCCTCAACAAGCATCCCCGGCAGTCTTAATGTTCCTCGACGAAATATAAGATTGTTCCCCGGCGGAATACGAGATACCCCAATGGAGCCATTTCCCTAGTACGTTCCAAAAAGTGTCCCCACGAGAGTTGAATCATCCTCCCCAGTAGATTCTTGAAGCTTATCCCCTGCAGAATACAAATGCGTCTCCCCAGCTTTATTCAGAAGGTTATTCCCCACCAGGGTCTAACTGGGTTATCCTCAGCATATTTCAATGGAAAGATCGTCCCCGGCGAAGTCCTTTCTATCCCCCAGCGGAGTTCATCAAAATCACCAACAAAGCTTATCAACAGAATCCCCAGCGGAGTTATCATCAAAACCTCAGCGGAGTATCTCTTCCCACAGAGTAATTCCCCGCAGAGTAATCTCTCCAACAAGTTTATTTCCCAACAGAGTCATCTTCTCCTACCGGTTAATTCTTGCAATCGTCATCCCCAGCGGAAATGAAGAACTCTACTCTTCAACATCAGCCCAGGATTCAACGAACTTCCCGGCATTCGTCAAGGATTTATTTTCCCAGACGAAATACATTCATAAACATATCACATCTCATACCTCCTATTTACATACATGATAAAGTGCATACGACACGATCTCGTTTTGAGAACATCATGACATCATGCATTTCATACATCATGACATTGCATACAACTAATGTTTTGCCTTTTCAGGAAAAGGTCAATCAAAAGATATTACCATCAATTTTTGAAGTTCCAGATTCGATACTTGTATCTAGCCAGGGCATATCTGTGGACGACCAATTCCAGATTCAATACCTGTATCTAGCCAGGGCATATCTGTAGACGACTAATTCCAGATTCGATACCTGTATCTAGCCAGGGCATATTTGTGGACGACTAATTCCAGATTCAATACCTGTATCTAGCCAGGGCATATCTGTGAGCGGCTGATTAGAGGTCTACGCCTGTATCCAGCCAGGAAAGTTATCTCGATCAACCTTTTGAAATTCCAGATTCGATACCTGTATCTAGCCAGGGCATATCTGTAGACGACTAATTCCAGATTCGATACCTGTATCTAGCCAGGGCATATCTGTGAGAGACTCATTAGAGGTCTACGCCTGTATCCAGCCAGGAAAGCTATCTCGATCAACATTTGGAGTTCCGGATTCGATACATGTATCTAGCCAGGGCATATCTGTGAGCGACTGATTAGAGGTCTACACCTGTATCCAGCCAGGAAAGCTATCTTGATCAACTTTTGGAGTTCCGGATTCGATACCTGTATCTAGCCAGGGCATATCTGTGAGCGACTGATTAGAGGTCTACACTTGTATCCAGCCATGAAAGCTATCTCGACCAACCTTTTGAAGTTCCAGATTCGATACCTATATCTAGCCAGGGCATATCTGTAAGCGATTGATTGTAGATTTGATACCTGTATCTAGCCAGGGCATATCTGCATGAAGAGTTTGAAGATCAACCCCTGTATCAAGCTAGGAAATTATCTTTCATTCTCAGGTCAGAGGTCTACACCTGTATCCAGCCAGGAAAGCTATCTCTACCAACCTTTTGAAGTTCCAGATTCGATACTTGTATCTAGCTAGGGCATATCTGCATGAAGAGTTTGAAGATCAACCCCTATAATAGGCCAGGAAATTATCTTTCTTTCTCAGGTACGCAAGTTCTCGCTAAGGAATCTCTTACGCGATCGACACCCCTGTATGGCATCTTTAAGCCCATCTCCACAACTATCCATTATATTTCCAAATGGCATCTATAAGCCCATTCCCGACAAGATTCTGTCACGTCTCCAGATGGCATCTATAAGCCCATCCTCCTACCCATCATCTCTCCAAATGGAATCTGTAAGCCCATTCCCGACATCACATTGCTGATATTCTACTATGCGAGTGCAAATTTCTGGGCACTCTAGTGTTCAATCATCTTCCACCTTCGGATCACGAAAGGCACGCAAGCCAATCTACATCCTCAGGTTTAAGAAGATTGAACAGGGGCAACTGTTGTACCCCAAAATTTTCCCTCCCATATTCCTCAATATTTGACAAGAATCATCTTCAAATGGTTCAAGATTCCTCAAGGATTGCACAGTTCAAATGCCTCCTAAGTCAGTCCCAAATTAGGGTTTTGGTTCTCTCAAAGAATTTTAGGTTTTCAATGGCTCAATCAAGTCTCATAGGCCTACATACATCCTAAAGCATCTACATGTCAAGTCTCAAGACTCACAATGCCAATTTGCACAGTCAAAAGCTTCATTTGATCAACAGTCAACTGCAGGGGTAAAATGGTCATTTTAGAGTCAAAAGTAAAAAAATTTGGTCAACATCTTATTTTGAGCACACAATCATCATTTTATCAAGTCTTGATCATGATTCCACAAGAATGGCTCAAAAATCATCAGGGATGCAAAAGTTACTATTTTTGGACAGCGGAAAAGTCAACTGTATCTTGACCAGGGCATAACTTTTTCATGGTTCATCAGAAAAATCCCATCCAATGCTCATTTTGAAGGGGATGACATTTCCTACAACTCATCTGCACATTCCAAGTCCAATAAATGCTCTCACAAAAAGTTATCAATTTCTACATTATAGGTCAATTTCAAAAGTCAACAAAAATGCACTTTAAGTCAAAGACCATAACTTGAGATTGCTAAATCCAAATTACATGGGACCAAAGAAATTGGTTAGAGGACTTCAAGACCTTTCCAAAATGTTCAAGAACATGTTCATATGATCATAATTGAGCAAGATATGCATTGGAGAAGTTGGGAAATTTTTGTGAAGTTGCAAAAGTCAACTTTGCTCAAAACACCTTGTTTTTGCTAATGGGCCTCAAATTCCTTCTTGAAACTTTATCCAAGGCCTATGCACGACCCATCAAGCTTAAATTGATTTATTTTCTTATTTTTATTAATTAATTGGATTTTTAATTGATTTTAATTCATTTAATTAATTTAAATTGTAGGAAATTCAAAGATATGGTTTTCCAATCTTTTTGTGAAGCAAACAAGCTCAATATATGCTGGCAAACTCGTGTGCACATCAAGGGGACAAGAATCTCCAAGTTTGGCAAGATTTTTCAATCAAAAAGATTGAAAAATATTTGATTTTCAATCAAATATTGAATCATAATTCCATGGATCTTTTGTGCAAGATTGTAACCTTATTCCGCTCTACTATAAGTACACAACCTAAACTTAATGCATTGGACGTGAGAATTGCTGCAGAAAGCCATAGCCAATATTGAAAAAAAATCAAGAAAACTTGAAAACTGTTTTCTAATTTCCAGACCAATTCAAAGCTTTTAATTGCTTCTAATACATTGCAGAGGTCCCCAGGAACGTGTAGGAATCAAAACCACACGCTAAAGCTCAAAGAATCCAAGGATAACAGTTTCACGGTTTTGAGTTTTTTTCATAATCGCTTACTTTGATTCATGCATCATTAACATGTTTTGTTGATTGTTTTGTGTTCATAGGGACTGTACAAAGCTTTTGGCATAGGTTAATTTAACTGAAAGGGTTTCCAAGCTTCCAAATTGGGGCTTTATTACTCATGCAAAATTAGAACCCCTAACGCATATGGTTGAAATCGTTGCATCAAGATGAATCAAAATTCACCCTCGCGAAATATTTATCTTGCTCACAGGTCTAGTCGCTATTTTTCGTCCTTGCAGGTTGTGGGGGTTAAAAACCCCCGCTATCTATTTGTTCTTTTTACGGGGAAACGAGGAAGATGACTGCGTGTTGGTTCATGATTGGACAATTCAAATGGCGCGCGTATTTTTGTTGGGTCCAGCATAATTATTATTCTTGATATATTATATTTATTGCTTATCCTAATATCAAAGCGTGCAAATTGGTGGAGTGGTTGGCCAGGTGTTCAGCAGGCGTTGGGACTTGGGTTCGATTCCTAGGTCCACCAAAATTCCTATATTATTTTGTTCAACATGATTGCATGCAGGCTTTCTAACGTGTTCTACCATGCACTCCAACCAACAACGCGCCAAGTGGCCTTATGCATCAATCCAATG
This sequence comes from Vicia faba, assembly GCA_948472305.1. Lineage (NCBI taxonomy): Eukaryota > Viridiplantae > Streptophyta > Magnoliopsida > Fabales > Fabaceae > Vicia > Vicia faba. The sequence goes on along the minus strand of OX451739.1, from coordinate 229,673,300 downwards.
GCCAGGAGATTAAGAACACCATGTTCCCAGTCAAAGCCAGCATGGACAATTCCAGAAAGTCAACAAGGCTTGATGTTAGTGGTCCACCAATTTCCAGAACAAGCCTCCTCTTTGGGCCAACACCCCCTTGGTTAATTGTTTTTTCTTTTTATTTTCTTTTACTAATTATTTTTATTATTAATATTATTATTATTTAATTAACTTAACTATTATTTTCATAATAAATTCAGACCATTAAAAAATGTAAATATTTTATTTATTACTATTATTATTAATTTCACCCTTTTATTTTGTAAATAAATGTAAATTAATCAATTTAGTCTTTTTTTATTAGGTTAAATTTAATTATTTTTTGCAATAAATAAAAATAAACTAGAATTAGGGTTTTTCTTTTGACAATTTTAATCCTTGTTTATTTTATTTTTATTAAGACCTAAAAAAACTAAAAAATACTTTTTCTTTAATTATTCAATTAATTAGTTTTAGGTTTAATTTTAATTAATTGCAAAAAAGGACCACAATTCCATTCTTTTCTCAAAAAAGGTCAAAACCCTAAGGACGTCCCGATTCAATTCTTTCGCGCGCATTTTTATTTTTAATTCATTATTTTGATTATATTTATGTAACTGCTCCGAGAATGTAATAGATAATTAGGGCTTTTATCGCTTTCTTTTATTTTCTCGCATTTACTTGTCAAGGGTTATGCTTTTGGCGATGTAAATACCCAACGCCTTGTAATAGCGTAGATTCACTTTCCGCAATTTATTTTCCGCAAATTATTAACTGTTAATTATGCATGCAAGACTTGTCTGAAAAATAAAATCAAAACGTAGCTCACAATGATACATGTGCAAAGATAATATGAACTGAATCCTGACCCACATGCACATGCCACTCCTAGGGTACGCCTCACTTGGTTGCCTCGACGTGGTCATTGAGTATATGGTAATTTAGAGGTCGCCCTCCTGTCTAAAGATCTAGTTGCCTCGAAACGGTTGCCTCGGATAAAAAGGATCTAGGACATTAGGGTTACCGCTAAGGCGTCCTACTATTGCTTTGGTGACCACACATGTCCCTATAATCGAATTGACCCGAATAACTCCAACGACGGTGCTGCCTACTTCTCAATAGTGGGATAGTACTGTCTAAAGGATTTTTACACAGCTTAATTCCTTAGAGTAGGTAGATTTCTCCTGGGTACTTGCTTTTCAAAACAACAAAAATACTTTTCGCACCTACACTTTCAAAAAGTTTTCAAATAAATACTTCATACACTCTTGAGGACTGATACAAGAGTTACCTATAAGTTTTTCAAACTAAACTTTTTCAATACCCACAAACACAAGAAAAGAAAACAATTTTTAAAACATAGTGAGCAAGTACCTAAGAGCCCGTGGATAACCACGGATAGAAAGGGTGATAACACCTTCCCTTTCTATAATCTACCTCCCGAACCGAGAAACATCTCGAAAAGGAATTTTGTTGTGCTTTTGTCCTTTCCTTGTTGGAGAACATAAAAGACGGTGGCGACTCTTGCTTACCGCGACATTTCGCGATCCAGCATTAAGAAACAGTCAGTTCTATTTCCACCGATCACACCACCATATTACACTTTAACTGTGATGAAGTTTCAAAATCAACATACCTTAAACATTGCAAGCTTCGCCTACGTCTTCATCTTCGTCGTCAATTGATGACTCGTCTTCGTCGCCAGAGATTCGTCCTCTTTGCAGCATAAACTTCTTCACATAGACCCTAATTTTTCAAGGGGCTATAAAGAATTGAAAACGCAAATACCAACTGAGCAAGAAAATTGAGTAAATAAAAATTCCACGTGTGTATATAGAAATAGCACGTGGCTAAAATTTGAAATTGTTACTAAAGATTCCATGACATCTGGCTAATAGGGGGTGTTGTGAGGCAATGTACATAACATAAGGGGGGAATTAAAAAAAACTTTACGAGGGGCTAAAACCTGAACTCTCTAACATTGTAGGGGGTTTGTATATTTAACTAATAATTTTATTATGATAAAAGGTAACCTTGACGGTCACACCCAAAAGTGTTTAAATACAAAAAACAAATCCTAATGCTAAAGAATATTCAGAAACAGAAATAAAACAGAAATTTCTAAAATTGTGAAAACAAAAGGAAATTGCTAAAAAATTGGATAATATTAAAATGTTGTTTTTGGGCCTAAAACAAAATCGGTTGGCTTAAAAATCTCATAGGTCACACAAAACTGGGATTTATAGTTGTGAGATGATTCCCTATTTGGATAGTAATAATAAGAGGCATTCTAACATCGGACGTTAAACTTGCACAAATTCGGCCGAACCTTTCTGGCTTATGATTTATACTTTGATATGTGCGTTCAGCCTTCCTACATCAGTCTCCTCCACCTTTGAAGAACTAGACCCTGATTTCTCTTCTTGATAAAGATCCTTATATGCTTGATACACATCAATATCACCGACATTGAAAGTATTGGATATATTCATCAAATTAGATACATCTACCACATAAATGTTACCATTGATCGTTTGGGTCATTTTTAATGAGCTTACTTGCCTGGCTGCAGCTTGTTTGGGTCATTTTTAATGGGCATTCTGTGACACCAGATTCTTTGTGCTTCCACTATCCACGATCAGGTTACACACCTTGTTCTTGATAGAACAGCGTGTTTTAAACAAATCCTTGCTTTTTCCTTCATCTTTGGATGCTAGTAAAATTCTATGTATCACAAAATTTTCTCTCGCATCGTATTCTTCCTCTAAAACTTAACCCCTGCATATTCATCATTCTCAACTACATACCCTCCTATTTCATCTTCCTCTTCCTCTTCCCTTTGTTTCACAACAGCAATGACCCTCCTTGTTGGAAAAACATTTAATATGTGACCTCTTTAATTACAAGGATAACATGTGTCCCCTTACTCTCGGGGTTGGGATCCCCAATGGCTGCACTATTTTCCTTATTGCCTACTAATTCAAAGTTATTCTTAGGAGAATACCTAAAAGATGAGAAATTTTATGGGGATTTATCTATCAATTATGAAATTCTATTTCAAAGGGGACAAATGTTTGATACGATGTTGAAACAACTGATCCAACAAGTTAAAGTAGATTTAGCACACAAATGGACAATAATAGAGAGTCAATGTAAAAGTAATAAATAACACCAGATGTTGGTAACCCAGTTTGGTGCAAACAACACCTACGTCTAGAGCGCACTCTACCTAAGAAATGAAATCACTACTTAGAATTAGTACACTTAGTCTTCTATGAACACAAACCTCATGATGTTAATTGCCTCTTCCTAATACTAGTAACTTTTTATTTAGGTTTCCCCCTAAATATGAGAATCCCTCTCACTTTCTCTTAATCACTAATCCCAAGTGATCAACTTCAATAACAAACCTATTTAATTGAATTTACAACTCAACTAAGACAAACAAACAACTATGCCGAGTTACTAAAACATAGAGAGGTGTACACAATGATTCAACACTAACCTTTATGACGACCTTAGCGTGGAATACAAGTTACAAAGACTAAAAACCCTAGCATAAATATATTAAATCTTACACATGGAATCCATGTCTCAAACCTGAGACTTGAGCCTCATTATATAGAAATTCTTCTGGGATTTTGTGTTGCAGTTGTTGTGTTTTTAGGATGATTTTTGGAGTTGCGGGTTTGATTTTCAAGTAGAAGAGAAATTGATGAACAATAACATGACACGTTTACTTTTATGTTCAAATCCCTGCCGAACATATTGATCCAATGGTTGAGATTTATTCATCTCACTCTCACGAGGTTTTATTCTCACACTCTAGTTATACCTGAGATCCCACAAATTTTCATACAAATTTACCCTTTACATTATTTAATTTCCAAATTTTTACATTCCGTAAAAAAAATCTCTCTCTGTAAAAACTAGAAGAAACTAAAAATCCAATAGCTATTTTCTAACATTTGGTACTATAAATTTTTCAAGGAAGAGTTTTTAAGTTTTTTACCTAACATTTAAAAACCCGGTATGAGGTTTTACCATATTTTTGCAAGAAACCAGGAAATCCACTGAAGTTTTACCGAATTTTTTGCAAAGATTAGGAAATGTTTTGCAGTTTTACCAGATTTTTAGGAAACATCTGAAAACATTTTGAAGGTTTACCGGATTTTTAGGAAAAATCTGGAAACATTTTGAAGTTTTAATAAATTTTAAGGAAAAGTCCGAAAACACTTTGAAGTAGTTCAAATAGGTTTATAATATCTCTGACATTGATAATTTATTTTGTATATGTTGTAAATGAACAATATTTTCCTCTCGGGATGACGTTTTGGCATGGGCGTAGTCTGTTGGTAAACAACATGATACTATCGTTGTTACTATTATTTCTAATACTGCAAATAAGACGAGAGAGAGAGAGAGGGGGGGGGAAAGATAAATTGATTATGCATTGTGAGAGAGGAGAATATTACAAGTAAAAGGATGTGATTTCTAGAAGTTTTACTATGAAAATAAAATGTTCATTTATGTTGAAATATGTGCCATGTGGGATTAGTTGGAAAGTAATGGTTAGGTGCGGGTTTCACAATCATATACTATCTAAGGACTTAGGTGAGAATGAGGTATTATGTCATTTAAAAGATCATGAAATATAGTTTGTGAATGACACAACCAAATGCAAAATGGCTCTCAGATGCATAGTTACTACTTTGAAAGATATAGATCTGGAAAACCTAATGAGCGTTACCCATGTTTACAAGGAAAGGTCTACATACAAGATAAGAAAGAGAGGTCAGTTGACTGAAATGAAACATATGTTGAGTCTTATTCATGAAGATGGAAATGTGGGTGATGATGGAAATGTGGTTTTCGGGCTATTGTAACTTTACTTGGATATGGGAAGGAGTCGTGTCCTTTGATTTGGACGTAGTTAGATACTAAAGTTTATCAACACTATTAATTGTATTCTAATTTCTTCTATGACACGGTACCAGAAGTTAGGAGTGTGTTACAGGTAGATAGCTTGGGTGTGAAGGGTCATGATAAGTGGATGATGATTCCTTATATGAGTTATTCTATTGCTTCTAGATACAATGTTATATTGGTCTCGTTGTCCAGGAACCTTAACATTACATTTTTCCCATTAGTGATATCTAAATGCATAGCTTCAAGTAGACACAAAATGATTGCAGTTGATTTTGTTAACAACAATAATTGGGTTCATGTGAAGTTGAAACCTAATTGTCCTTTTCCTCCTGTTACAGACTGATGGAGATAAAACTATAGTGAAGTTGCAAGAGCATGGGAATAAACATATGCAGGACATATTATGCGTTGGGAAGAAGAAGCTAGTAAGTCGACATGATTTATTTTGTTATGATATTATAGAACTTTTACATTATATGTATATGTTTTATCTGGTATAGTTTGTTAAAAATGTAAAAAAAATGTTTTTTCATTAATTTCATTATTGTCTATAGGTTTTTCAAAATTTTCGGAAAATTTGATGTATAGCGATTTTTTCAAAAATTCTGGAAGGTTTTAAATGTTACCGGTTCTTTCCAAATATCTTGTAATTTTGTCTCAAATTTTTTAAATATCCGGTATTTCTTCATCATTTTTCCAGAATTCATTGATTTTTATCGCCAATTTACAAAATGTCTAGTATTTCTACATACTTTTGCGAAATATCGGGTACACTTGCAAAAAAAACAGAAATTCTTCTTCCAAAGGGTAAAAATAAAATATAAAAAAACAGGTATATGCGTCAAAAATTCAATATTCATCTAAACTTTTCAAAAAATCAAAAAAATTTGATTAAGGACAAAAGCATAATCACAACCCCTTATAGGGGAGACAGTTCAAAATTGGGGGTGGCAGGAAGAAACCGCCACTCTCACATTAGAATTTCCTTTGTCACTTGATATGCATGCATGTGCATGCCCTAATCTAAGGTTTCATGTTTGTAAGGTTCCATGTTTGTAAGGTGTTAACAATGTTTGTGGTGTAGTATATACAACTATTTGAATTGAAAGTCACAATATTATTCAAAGCGGGAAAATATGAATCGTTAGAATGCAATAGATAATATGGTATAAAATAGTACTCTTAAAAGAAGTGAAGATGCTTGAACGAGTATAAGTCATCCTCACTAATAAGACCTTAAAGAAACACTTGATTAGAACCATGGGATTTCACAAAACATAAATAAGGGTTGAATTCAAAATAAACATTGTTATTTTTTGCAAACATTGATACTAAACCTAGTTTATTTGGTGATATTATGTACGAGGAGTGGTTATTTAGGGACCATTTGGTGTTAGGATTATGATAAGTGTAAATTGTAGCTATTTTTGTATATAAGTTTTGTTGCATTTATTGACTTTTTATTGTTAATATCGTTGATTAAACCCGACTATTATGTAAATACGTTTAGTTTGTGTATAATGCATTTTCTTGTATAAAGTGTATCGTTTGATAGTTTCGTATTTATTTTGTATGTATTTGAGCATTCTTGGAGCAATAAGAATAAAGCTCCAAGATGCATTTTTTTTATCAATAAAGGAATAAGGCCAAGATTGCAGACCATTTGAAGTTATAGAGAAAGCAATATAAGTTTCCTTCCTGTCATGGATCGCCATGCCAAAGGGAGCGTCACCGGGCAAAATTATGAAGACCAATGTTGATGAAAGCTCTGCCTTGCTTTGCTGCTGCATCGCTGGGCAAGGAGAAGATGCATCATCGGGAGACGTGAGTCTGTCGTCGGGCGAAAGAGGATATTTGTTTCAGTTGAGGATGTGGCTTTTCCTGGGCCTTGTATATAAGAGTTATCGCTGGGCGACGCTTTTATATCATCGAGCGATGGTTGCTGTTCATAATTTCTTTATATTCTCTTTTTGTTTCATTTGGAGGGTTATCGTTTTTGGGGGTGATTTTTGTTCTCCCAACTCCATCAACCTCATTTTTGTAGTGGATTAGCTTAGATAACAACACTAGGGCTTTGCTTATGGATGATTGGAGGTGGATTTCTCATTGACAGGTGTTGTACCCTAAAATTTGTCCTCTCATTTTTCAATAAGTCTCTCACAAGACTTCCTTTGGTCCAAGAGTACACAGGGTTTGATCAGCTCAAGACACCTCCTCTAGCACTGATGACTCAAATTAGGGTTTGAGTTTGCATAAAGACAAATGGACTTTTAATGCCCCATATTACTTTCATGGATCATTTTGGACCCTCAAGATTTCTCATGTCAAGTTTCAAGTCTTGGATCACATTTTTGCTCAGTCAATTGATCAGATGACCTAAAATTAGCTCTATTGGGGAAAATTCAATTGTGGTCAATTTACAGTCAAACTTCATAATTTTTGGTCCATATCAACATTATGAACTCATATTTGTCATTTGATCAAGTTTGGACCACAATTCCTCAAGAAATTTGATCAGATCATCAAAAGGGCAAAATGGTCAAAATTAGGGTTTTAATAGAGAAGGTACAATTTCTGATTTTTGACCTAGAAAACGACTTATTGGTTCAAGGTATGATCTCAAGGACTCAAATGAATCATTTTTACCTAATGTAATGGCTCAAAACATTCCTCAAGATCAATTGATTGATAGTTGATTTTCAGTCAACTGATGAAAAGTCAATTGTACACTGAAAAGTCAAACTTTGAATTTTTGATCAAAATCAAGTATCAAAGATCACAATTCATCAAGACATGTAAAAATATGAAACTTGTCCATCAATAAATCAAAATTAAAGATTTCATTTTGAAAAGTCAAAATTTCTAAACAAATTTTTTCTAAGTGTTGGAAATTCACTTTTTTCATAACTTTGAGCCAAATTTTCACCATGATGCAAGATGATTCAAAAGAAACTTCCAACATGAAAGTTGTAGATATCAATGAGATCAAAAACATTTTAAAATATAAATTTTTCTAGAAATGCATGGATTTAAAGTTATGATTTTAAGAAGACATGTTCATGAAACTTGAAAAACTTAGTGAAATTTTACCCTAGTTTAGGCAGGATTTTGACCTAACTTCATGTCAATTTTTCACATAGTTCCACGATGAATATTTAAAAATGTCCAACATAGAGATTGTAGAGGATGTTACAAGCTTTCCAAAATGTCCAAGAACTCATAGAGATCATACTTGAGCAAGGATAATCGAAGGCAAGAAGTTAGGGTTTTCAAACTTGAATTACAACCCATTTCTTGATGAACACATGAACCAAATCCATGATAGGATGCGTAATATTTACTTTGCAGGCCTCAAACTTGTTTGTAACTCCATAATTAATGGTTTTAACAACTCTTTAGGCCCTTATCCACTTGGTTTAAGCTTTGTCCAAAGTGATTTTCCATTTATGGCACAAAGTTGCCATTTCCATTTTGATAAAGCATCACTTTTGCAATTGTCAACTTCTTGAGCTTTGCACTTGTTCTTTCTGCACACGCAACCCCTATAAACCAAAAGCAATGTGTCTAAAGCCTCTTTGAACTCAGAACATGCTTGTACAACACTTTGAGATTTGTCTTCTCACTTTTCTTCAAAAGCAAGTTATAGAGCCAAAAGGCTAGAACTCAGAAATCTTGAGTACATTTGATCTCAAACCTTTTCCATACATATGAACAAGTCTATTTCAAGCCAAGACATGATTTGAAGCATCCTAAAACTCTCCTAAGCACCCTTGTTGCACAGAACTGCCCAAACTTGACAGTTTTGAGCCAAAACATCCCACCTCCATTTCCACTCGTGCGTTTTGTTTCTTAATCATCCAAACACCTTACATACATCATACGCAAGTGGTCTAAGTCCCTCTAACAAGACTGTAACATCATCTTCATAAACTTCCATAACCAAAAAACAGAGCTTGCACCTTGACTTCTCTAGCACGATTCAAACACTCCCAGCATCAAGTAGGCATTGCATTAGCTTCCCGGGAACTTGAGGAAGCTAACCTGATCATCACAACTCCTTGAAAGCATCTCAAACTCATTTCATGATTTCCATTTTTTAGGTGCATTTTATGAACTTCTATCTTTTCATTTAGGTATTGTTAGGCTTCCATTTGTGAAGATAAGATGTAGACATCATTACCCTGAAACTATACATGTACATAGATTCCATTTATATTGCTTGAGTGGTGAGAATTTTAAGTTTGAACTTTCTGAAATAATTAGGTCAGAATTTGGTACTTTTAGAAATTCTCATTCGTCTTTGAGTTATAGCTTATGATATTTATATGGTTGGATTCGTATGGAAAAATGGAGCAACTTTCATGTTTGCATATTTATTTTTGTTGAGAAATGGTGAAGTTACAGATGTTCAGGCTGGAGGTTGAAGATGAAGTTACATTCAGGACATGATTTATGTTATGTATTTATTATTTCACCAATGTTACCGGATGTACAACCACCCCAGTAGCAAAGGTAGCGCGCGTGTATGTTAGAGGTCATGGGTTCAACACCCAGTGCTACCTTTTGTGTAATTTTTCAACATTTTTAACTCTTTTTTTGTTCCAGTTGCAGGAACTTGGGCCTCATCATTTAGGCCTTCCATTTTTTACTTCTTCTAATTGAAGAAGTGAAAAAAACAAGAAAGGGGGGGAGGTTGAATTGAAAATTTAAGATCAAAAGCGCAGTAGACATGATATTTTTATCCTGGTTCGTTTGATCTCAAACTACTCCAGTCCACCCGTCAAGATGATTTTGCCTCTCTCCAACGAGGACTTAATTCACTAATCAAAAACTGATTACAATCACTACTTTGATAACTTCCAAAGTCTTCTTGAGTACAACCAAAACCCGGTTAATCTCAAGGAAAAACTAACTTAATCAAGATGAAAGAGTATTCTGTGTATGGTTGTTTTTCTTTACAAAAACAGTATCACAATTGTCATATTTTACAAAATTTTGAGCATAGAAAACAATATGTAAGCTTGCAGCTTTTTAGAGATATCTTTCAGTCGTGTTTGAAATCGTAAACAATTTTTCCTCTTAGCTTGTTCAAATAGGCATAGAAATCATGTCCAACATAAAGCGTGATAATGGACATTCAATGTTGTTTCCATATTGAGAAGATTCTTGTCTGAATGAAGCTGTTGCGTGTGATGTTGTCTTGATTGAATAGTAACGCTTTAGAATCTTAGAATCTTGCATGCTGCAATTGCTTCAGAACATTGATGACTCAGAGATGTGAGGATCTGATGGTATATGAATCTTCTGTTCAGAATTAGAGTATTCTTCACTTCAGTGCAGGTTCTGATCATCATTCTTCAGTGCAGATTCTGATCATCATTCTTCAGTGCAGATTCTGATTACCTCAGCTTGAAAGCTTCTATAGCTTAACTTCTAATGTTGCTTTGGTCATGATTTCTGCATACAAAATAACACAATTTAGAGTGCATATTTGTTCTTTGTGTTTGTTATCATCAAAACTCTAATTAAGGGTTGTAGAATCAAACTATGTCCTCACAAACTCCCCCTTTTTGATGATGACAAAAACTAGGATTTTCAATGAAAGATATAGAACAAAAAGCTTAAGAGAGACTCCCCCTGAGTTGATTACTTCCCTGAAGTTCCTTCTCGTTAGAGCTTTTGATGCATCTCCTTCTGTCTTTATCAGAATGTGTTCTTGTTCAAGCTTTTCAGAAAATATAGAGGTTAAGATATTTAGAATGTTTGAGACTTTGTCCCGGTATACTGTTATTGAAAATATCTTACTTTCTCCCCCCTTTTTGTCAAGTATCAAAAAGCAATATAATCATAGTAAAAAAGGATGAATTATATTGAAAACAGAATGCAATGATAATTTTCAGAAAACAAGGAGGATAAGAGATTTTTTTATATAGATAAACAGCTTAAAGAAAATCTAAGAAGGAGGGGGAAGACGTGTGAAAAACGCTTCCAACAAGCTCTTGATCTGAGTGCTTGATTCTTCATGCTTTCCAAGGATGTCTTTGATTTCTTTTGTTGTATCTTCTTGTTTATCCAAATTACCCTTGATCTCTTTGTTTGTATCCTCTTGCTTATCCAGTCTGGCATGGATTAAGGCATTCTCCTTCTTCAACTCTTCCATAGTTTGCATGACTAGAGACGAAGCTGGTGTATCTTCAGGGGTTGTATGTTGTTCAGAACATTCTGCAGCCTCTTCTGATTGAACAACTTCTTCTGTTGCAATCATGTTTTCTGGAGCAGTAGTCAGAGAGTGACTATCAGAATCTGGTTCAGAGACTTCTGAAGGGTGATGCTCTTTCCAGGGAGCATTATCCATTGGAAGAATTTCTTTCTTGTATCATTGGCTCAGAACTTGATCTTGGAAGGCTTTCAGTTGATCACTGAAGTTCTGCTGAGCCCTTTCATAACCAAATTCTTTCAGCTTCTGAGTTTCAGAGTTGAGCCATTTTCTGAATCCTTCCCATGGAGAATCAGAAGCAGCAGGATTAGAAATCTCTTGACTTGCTTGCTTCAAAGAATTAATCCATTCCTCCATTTCTGTTTCAAAAATCAACAGATTCTTACCAACATCTGATTTGGTTGAGGTTGGTTTTGGTTTGGGAGTGGCAATTTTGTTTGAGGTGGAAGCTAGTTGGTCCAGCACTAGTGGATCAATGACAAGTCTGAGGTTGTCAGTTGGACGGTTGATGGGTGATGGAGTGGAAGAGTCAGAAATCAGGATTGGTGAGTTAGGGGTGTTTGGTGGTGTAGATTCTTATGTTGAAGGAATTTCTGGAATATCAAGAATAGTGAGAGGTAAGCGAATCGTAAGGGGTTCTGTTATTCCATGGATTGGGATAGTGGTATTACAATCTGAAGGTGAGTCTTCAGATTTGTTTGCGGTAGCGTGTTGAATTTATGGTCCAGGAATTTCAGACGATGGGTTTTCAGAAGAAGGAGTGAGTGATTTTCCATTCTCTGGTTGAGGTGAGTTGAGGTTCAGATGTTCTAGTTGAGGAGAGTGTGGTTGTGGATTTTCTGGTCGAGGAGAGTGTGGTTATGGATTTTCTGGTTGTTGTTGAGTGTTTGGATTTTCTGGGAGTGGAGATTGAGTGTTTGGATTTTCTGGTATTGGTGAGGAAAAGTCTTGATCAAACAGTTCAATGTCGGATAGAACTTTAGCAATTTCTGGTTGATGATGTTCTGGATTTGGATTTGGATTGGGGGAGTGAGGTTCATTCAAAAAGTTTCCAAGAGTTACAGATGGGTCAAACTCTATGTCAAAATCCTCAAATGATTGGGGTGAAGGATTTTTTATTGGTTGAGGGGGAATGGTTTCAGATGTTGGAACATCTATTGATTCTACAACAGAAACCGAAGATGGGTTACCTTTCTTTTTCGCAGCATTAGGTGTCTTCTAAGAGGATCTTTATCCTGTTGCCTTCCTCTTTTTGGATTTCTTTAACACAACCTCTGGAGCTGGCTTGTGCAGATCTTGAATGTTGATTTCTGGAATAGTCCCATCAGCCTTGCAAGCTTCAAGGTATCTGACTATGATTTCTAGAGAGGCATCTATCTCAGAAAATAGTGGAAAATCCTTTAGAGGGATTCTCCTAGAAGTGATGACCTCATGAGAAGCAATTGTTGGTTCCTTCTTAATGTTCTTAATTATCTTCATTTTCTTCAGATTCTTGGCATTCAAAGGTTTCCCAATGGTTGCTTCTAGAGTACTGATTTCTTGAGCCTCTGTCAGATGTTCTATCAGCCTTTTTTCTGTTAGAATATCTGAAATTAGTCTTCCTAGAGAAATCCAATCCCTCTTAGTTATTTCGTCTTCTCTTGTATCTTTCACACTTGTTCTGAGATGGTTGGAGAGCAAGTGTGGAAGGTTTATCTTGGTCTTCTTTGCAATGAAGTAAATCAGGAACTGTTGATCAATATTGATGTAATCAGGAGAGCTTATAGGCTTCCTGTGATTGATACATCCCAAATAATTCTAGCCCAGATTTTGTGATGATCCTTCAAGTCTCTGATCTTGCTGGATGGCTGTCCAGGCGTGAAGATTTCCCTGGCAATAGATTTTAGTTCAGAACACCTATCAGCCATATCAATGCATTTGACTCCACCGCCATTGTATCCAATGAGTTTCCCAATTAAATCTTTTGTTATCATTATCTTCTTTCCCATAACATATGATGTAACCTAGTGGTTGGATGAGGTAGCATGAATCCAGAACTCTTTGACGAGAATGGGAAAAGTTGGACCCAACAGACGGTCAAAATATTTGTCCCATCCCTGTGCAGTTACGTCTTCATATAGATTAAACCCATTTTCTTGTAAGCTTTCAAAATCAATGATCAATTCAGAGAGAACTTCCAGGTTGTCAACAAGAGTGAGTAGTGTTCTAATGGGTTCTCCATATAGTTCTGTTGATGAATATTCAGGAGCACGGAGATTCTTGAGACTTGATGATGATGCCATTGTTCACACAGGTTCTTTAAGGTAAATTAATGGAAAGGGTTTTTTGAAAAAGAAACTAGAACACGAGAGAATATAGAAGAGGGTAAAGCGTGAATGAATGAAATAGTAAATTGAGTTTATATAGGCTTTTAGAAAATGTAAACAGTAAGCAAGAAAATAAGTAATGATTATATGCATTAATGACACCTGAATTTAGGGGATTTAGAGAGATATTGAACAGTTACCACTGACAAGTGTCTCAATGCATCCAATCAGAGCCTTGGACCCTTCAGAATTTGAACGCGTTTTCAGCCTCAGAAGGTAGCTTGTGAGAGGATGACAAATGTTTGATGATGTGAATTGCACGCCTCTATCCTTGAAATGAAACGTTCAGATCTTCATAGATAGATTTTGAGGCAACTGTACTTCTAACTTCTAAAGACAAGTTGATCAGATGTTCATAGAAAACAATAAAGTTCTGAGGGTTAAGATATGCAAATAAAACATTTTATTCTGGGCATAACTTCATGCTAAGATGTTTCAGAATGAAATTGAATCCATCTTCAGAAAGGGGTTTTGTAAATACATCAGCCCATTGATGGCATGTGTCAATAAATTTTAAAGTAAGAATTCCTTTCTGAATATAGTCCCTAATAAAGTGATGTTTTATTTCTATATGCTTAGCCCTAGATGAAAAATAGGATTTCTACTGAGACATGTGGCAGAAGTGTTATCACAGAAGATAGGAATGTTACTCTCAAATATGTTGAAGTCTTCAAGTTGACTTTTCATCCAGAGCATTTGAGTGCTACATCCAGCAGCTGCTATGTATTTAGCTTCTGCTGTTGACAATGCTATTGTGGACTATCTCTTGCTGGTCCATGAGATCAGATTGTCTCCCAGAAACTGGTAGCTTCTAGAAGTGCTTTTACGCTCTACTCTGTCTTCAGCAAAGTCAGCATCACAGTATCCTACTAAGTTGTATTCATTGGATTTTCTATAAAACAAACCCAGCTTAGTAGTACCTTTCAGATACATGAAAATTCGCTTAACTGCTGTTAAGTGAGATTTTTCTAGGATCTGATTGGAATCTCTTTCTTTTCCAGAATGCAGGTGGGATGCATTGGAGTCTTTGAGGGCTTACATTCTGAGAGGTCAAATTTCTTCAAAAGTTCTCTGACATATTTGCTCTGATGAATGTAAGTTCCTTCTGGAGTTTGTTTATCTGAATGCCCAAAAAGAATTTGAGTTCCCCCATTAAGCTCATCTCAAACTCTGCTTGCATGCACTTAGCAAACTCTCTTCCCGAAGAAGGTTTAGTGGATCCAAAAATGATATCATCTACATAAATATGACAAACTAAAATGTAATTCTTAAATGTCTTACAGAACAAGGTTGTGTCCACTTTCCCTCTGGTGAATTCCTTTTCTAATAGGAAGTTACTTAGTCTTTCATACCAAGCTCTGGGAGCTTGTTTCAGACCATAGAGTGACTTCTTTAGTTTGAAAACATATTCTGGGTGTTTGGAATTCTCAAACCCAGGGGGTTGGTGCACATATACCTCTTCATCTATGTAGCCATTTAGGAATGTACTTTTGACATCCATCTGATACAGAGTGATGCCATTGTTTACAACAAATGAGATTAAGAGTCTGATAGATTCTAACCTGGCGACTGGAGAAAAGGTTTCTGTATATTCTATCCCCTCTTGCTGACTATAACCTTCTGCCACCAGACGTGCTTTATTTCTGATGACTTCTCCTTGCTCGTTCAGTTTGTTTCTGAACACCCACTTTGTTCCAATGACGTTGAATCCTTTTGGTTTGGGAACCAGATCCCATACGTCATTTTTGGTGAACTGATTTAATTCCTCCTGCATTGCCAGAATCCAGTCATTGTCCAAAAGAGCTTCATCAATTGTTGTTGGTTCAATCAGAGAGACCAGTACCATGAAGGATTCTTCAGAGTTTCTGAATGTTGATCTTATTCTGATTGGATCATCCTTCTTTCCAAGGATCTTATCTTCTGGGTGAGCTATGCTGCTTCTGGATAACCTTTTCTGGAGTTGATCAACAGAAGGTACTGGATCACTTGTAACATTTCTTTCTGAAGTTGTTGGAGCGTCTCTGTTGAGAACTTCTGATGAGTTGTCTTCATTAACTGTTAATTCAACTTCTATATCTGCAAATAATTCATTCTGCTTTGACTTTTGAGGGTCAAGCTTATCATCAAATCTAACACTGATTAACTCTTCAACAATCTATGTTTCTGTATTGTATACTCTGTACCCTCTTGAGTGTTCAGAGTATCCTAACATAATACACTTTTGTGCTTTAGAGTCAAACTTGTTCAAATAATCTTTAGTATTCAGAATGAAACAGGTGCATCCAAAAGGATAGAAATAATAAATGTTGGGATTTCTGTTCTTCCACAATTCATATGGAGTCTTTTCCAGAATAGGTCTTATAGAGATTATATTCTGAATGTAACACGTTGTGTTAATTACTTCTGTCTAGAGGATCTTAGCAATGTTAGTCTCATTGATCATGGTTCTGGTCATTTCTTACAGTGTTCTATTCTTTCGTTCTACAACTCCATTTTGTTGGGGAGTTCTAGGACAGGAGAAATCATGCAAGATGCCTTTTTCATTAAAAAATGATTCAAAATTTTTATTTTCAAATTCTCCACCATGATCACTTCTGACTTTGACAATTCTAAGATCCTTTTAATTCTGAACTTGGTTACAGAATGCAACGAACATAGAGTGTGACTCGTCCTTGTGTCTTAAGAACTTTACCCATGTCCATCTGCTATAGTCATCTACGATCACTAACCCATACTTCTTGCCACTAACAGACGCAGTTTTTACTGGTCCAAATAAGTCTATGTGCAGAAGTTCTAATGGCTTAGAGGTGGAAACAACATTTTTAGATTTAAAAGCAGGTTTTGCAAATTTGCCTTTCTGACATGCTTCACACAAAGCATCTGAGCTGAACTTCAGATTAGGAAGTCCTCTGACCAGATTAAGTTTGTTAATCTGAGAGATTCTTCTCATACTAACATGCCCCAATCTTCTGTGCCAGACCCATTGCTCGTTGTTAATAGAGAGAAGACATTTTACATTCTGACTCTTTAGTTCAAAAAGTTTTATTTTATAAATGTTGTTTTTCCTCTTTCCATTAAAAAGGATAGTTCCATCTTTCTGACTAACAGCTTTGCATGAATTTTGATTAAAGATTATATCATAACCGTTATCACTTAATTGACTTATGGATAACAGGTTATACATTAATCCATCAACTAAGAGCACATTATTTATAGAAGGAAGATTTCCATTACCTACTGTTCCAGAGCCAATGATCTTCCCTCTTTGGTTGCCTCCAAAGCCCATGTAGCCTTCAGGTTTAAGTTCCAGGCTTTGGAACATATGTTTTCTTCTTGTCATGTGTCGAGAGCATCCAGAGTCCAGGTACCATGACTGGTGTTTTAGCCTTGCTGCTAAAGATATCTGCTACATATATAATTTTGTCCTTAGGTACCCATATCTTCTTGGGTCCTGGTTTGTTAGTTTTACCAAAATTCTGGTTGAATTTTGGTTTGACAGAGTAATCATTACTAGTGTATTTTAGGTCATGTGTGTGCCCATATGTGAAGTGTGATTTTAGTGGTGTGCGTTTTATGACAAGGTCCATGACTTTCTTAGGTGTAGATACCTTACCTTGGTATCTTATTCCTTTTCTGCCATTCCTGTTAACTCCATAGATCATTGAATCCATCTTGCTTCTATCTATGTTTTTAGCCAGAAACTTCTGAAAGTTGTGATCATACTCTTTGATAATCTCATCAGCATTACTGGGAGTCTCTGAGATTATTTCTTTCTGAGAGTTTTGTAAATCGTTTTCTAATTTTGAAACCTTTTTTTTTAACTCAGAATTCTCTAATCTAAGACTCTCAGTCTTTTCAGAGTCAGAGACAAGATCCCTTTTCAGGTTCTTGAATTTGACTCTGATTTGCTGATACCTTTCGAGAATTTCATTCAGGCTTTCTGCATGTCCAGCCTTAGTAAAATTAATAGTGAAGTCAGTGAATACCTCTTCAGTGTCTAATTCTGAGTCTGAACCAGAAGCTTCACTGTCTTCTGACACATTTTCCATTAGAGCTATGTTGGCTCTTTCATCATCTGACTCTGAGTCAGCACCAGAAGTGTCAGAGTCGTCCCATGTTTCCATGAGGCTTTTCTTCTTCTCCTTGAAGAACTTACTTTTTGGCTTCTTCTTCTGAAGCCGTGGACATCCACTTTTGTAGTGCCCTTGCTCATTGCACTCATAGCAGATGATGTCCTTGTTATTTGACTTTCTGTGTCCTGAAGAACCTTCAGATATTCTGTGTCCAGAGGAAGACTCAAACTTTTTGTATCTGGAGGAGGATTCATTTTAATTCTCTGATCTTCTAGGGTTTTTGAATTTCCTTTGTCTCTACTCCAAAGTTGATTTACCCTTCTGGAGAGGAGAGACAATTCATCTTCTTCTGATGAGGATCCATCAGAGGTTTCTTCCATAGCCTGCAAAACCTTAGAATCAGATTTTTTGTTATATTTTAATGCTAGTGGCTAACCTTTCTTTTAAGGCTCATCTTCTTCTAGCTCTATCTCGTGACTTCTGAGGGAGCTGACAAGTTCCTCCAGTGATATCTTATTGAGATCTTTAGCTAGCTCAAGTGTTGTGACCATTGGCCTCCATTGCTTGGGTAGACTTCTGATGATCTTATTTACGTGATCAGCAGTAGAATATCCTTTGTCAAGAACCTTCAGCCCGGCAACAAGGATCTGGAATCTTGAGAACATTGATTCTATGGATTCACTGTCTTCCATCTTGAATGCTTCATACTTCTGAATGAGCGCAAGGGCCTTGGTTTCTTTGACTTGTATGTTGCCTTCATGCGTCATTCTCAAAGAGTCAAACATGTTTTTGACTGTCTCTCTGTTTGAGATTTTCTCATATTCTGAGTATGAGATAGCAATGAGAAGAATTGTTCTGGCTTTATGATGGTTTCTGAAATCACATTTTTGCTGGTCAGACATCCTTTTTCTGTCTATCTTCTGACCACTTTCATCCACTGGATGTGTGTATCCATCAATTACCATGTCCCATAGATCAGCATCATGGGCTAGAAAAAAGCTTTCAATTCTGTCTTTCTAGTAGTCAAAATTTTCTCCATCAAAGACTGTAGGTTTGCCACTGATTTTGTCCTTGTCCTCATGATAGTCATTGTTAATGTTTTGGCTTGGTCCCACCATAGTGTTTTTCTAAAGCTTGGATCTTGTACTGACACGGCTAAGTGTATGAACTCAGAACCAGGCGCTCTGATACCAATTGAAGAAGTGAAAAACACAAGAGGGGGGGGGGGGGGTTGAATTGAAAATTTAAGATCAAAAGCGCAGTAGACACGATATTTTTATCCTGGTTCGTTTGATCTCAAACTACTCCAGTCCACCCGTCAAGGTGATTTCGCCTCTCTCCAACGAGGACTTAATTTACTAATAAAAAACTGATTACAATCACTACTTTGACAACTGCCAAAGTCTTCTTGAGTACAACCACAACCCGGTTAATCTCAAGGAAAAACTAACTTAATCAAGATGAAAGATTATTCTGTGTATGGTTGTTTTTCTTTACAAAAAAAAGTATCACAACTGTGATATTTTACACAATTTTGAGCGTAGAAAAGAATATGTAAGCTTGCATCTTTTTAGAGATATCTTTTAGTCGTGTTTGAAATCGTAAACGATTTGTCCTCTTAGCTTGTTTAAATAGGCATAGAAATCCTGTCCAACACAAAGCGTGATAATGGACATTCAATGTTGTTTCCATATTGAGAAGATTCTTGTCTAAATGAAGCCGTTGTATGTGATGTTGTCTTGATTGAATAGTAACGCTTCAGAATCTTAGAATCTTGCATGTTGCAATTGCTTCAGAACATTGATGACTCAGAGATGTGAGGATCTGATGGTATATAAAACTTCTGTTCAGAATCAGAGTATTCTTCACTTCGGTGTAGGTTCTGATCATCATTCTTCAGCACAGATTCTGATCATCATTCTTCAGCGCAGATTCTGATTACCTCAGCTTGAAAGCTTCTATAGCTTAACTTCTAATGCTGCTTTGGTCAGAATTTCTGCATACAAAATAACACAAATTTAGAGTGCATATTTGTTCTTTGTGTTTGTTATCATCAAAACTCTAATTAAGGGTTGTAGAATCAAACTATGTTCTAACACTAACCCCCTACCTTGCTTTTGCACACCTGGCCCAACTTTTTTTTATTATTTCATTTTTATATATTTTCTTTTCTTATTTTATTTTATTTTCAGTTTTCTTTTATTATTTTTTTATTATTACTATTATTATTATTATTATTATTATTATTATTATTTTTATTAATAAAAATTTCAAAAAATATTTTTATCTATTATTTTCACATCTATACGTTTATTTTCTTTATAAAACAAAAAAGAACAAAAACATTTTCTTAACAAATTAATTTCTTTTTTTTTCTTAAATTATTAATATTTAGATTTAGGTTTAATTATTATTTCATTTTCTTTTAAATTAAAATTAACTTAAAATTTAGGTTTCTTTTAATTATTAATTTTCATATTATTTTCATGAAAACCCTAAAAAATCCTTTTAACTTAATTTATTTCTTAATTAGTTTAAGTTTAATTTTGTTTATTCTCAATTAATCATCTCTCTTAATTAAATTAAACCCTTTCATTAAAAACCAAACAAAAATCATTTCTCTTTTCCATTTTTATCATTGTACTTTATTTATTCAATTTTTGTATATTATTCAATATGGTTGTAATAGATAATTAGGTTTAATTTTCTTGCAATCCCCATTTGTAAATTTGTACACCCCCTCCCCTAATGATGTAATAGCGTAGTAATTTTATTTTCCACAATTTATCGCTTTATATAAATGCTAGTAATTAGGGTTTGTATGGAAAGATAAAATCAACAAGTAGCAAACCCTAATTCAAGACAAATCAATGCATGTAAATCAAACACATTTGCATCCTTTGGGTAATTCCACTTTGTTGCCTTACAAAAATAGCCATGTTGTGCATGTGAGATATCTTAGCAAAAAGCAATCAAAATACAAGATCGTAGTCCCTCGATGACGCTATCAATGTTTCCTTTCAAAATGATCTTAGTCCCTCAAAGAGAAAATGCTAAGATATCTCACAACATTGCTATCATGGCTATACGATGACCCACGCCCGTCCCTTTATATCCAAAGATAAGGCCTCTTACCAAATAAATGTTGAGATAGCCATATCAAAGGAAAGGAAGAAATGAACAAAGACTTTTGAGTAGGTAGATTATTCTTAGTTGCTTACTCATTTTCAAATCAAACATCTTTGCTTATTTTCAAAACAAACACCAAACACTTTCAAAACATTTTCCAAACATGAAACATTTTCAAAAGTCCAACACTTTGTATATGTTCTTACGAACGAGAACTATTACAAAGTTTGCCTAAATGAAGGCGCCTTTTCGAAATACTTTCAAAAACCACACAAAGCACATTTTTAAACAAAAACAAGTGATCTAGCAAGCAACTAAGAGCCCATAAATAACTATGGATGAAAAGGGTGCTAATACCTTCCCTTTTCATAATCTACCCCCCGAACTCAAGAAATAATCTCAAAGGTCTTTCCTATTCTTTTCAGCCTTTCCTTTTGGATAAAAGAAAAATCGGTGGCGACTCTTGCTAACTGCAACATTTGTGATCAAACGCAAAACACCCAAGTCAGTTCTCCCACCATATCACAGAACTGGCGACTCTGTTGGGGAAGACACTTAAAAGTGGGGTTACCTTAGGGCTAGATCACCTTTACTTGCTTTCATTGTTTGATTTGTTTGCTTTACATTATTGGTTCCTTGTTTGGGCTTGCTTTAAATCCTCTACCCGGATTTGGGGTACCTTATAGGTAAGTAGCAATATGTTGTTGAAACTGTGAAGGGTATACCGACATGGTCTAAGCAATATCTACGTTAGTGTGATACATTTGTGGGTACCGGTAGCCCTTGAGTAGTCAAGGAGAATACGGGGCTGATGTGTGGTGTCATGAAGCACTAACTGACTTTTAGAACCTTTACTTGACCAACTTGGCCATTAGGACGTAGTGAGATAACCGACTTTGGTGCAGTCCGAAGTTGGTTAATACTCGATACTACACTCATTGAGGTTTGACTTCTCGGGATATTTCGATCATCGTGAAAGAGGCTTGCACTGAAACAATGCTCGAGAAGACAGATCAGTGATATTGAGATCCCTTATAACCCGATTACTATTTCTAGGACAGGTTTGAGCCAACTAAACTTCAAGAGGGTATCTACCTATGAGACTCCATGCAAGCCTAAACCTAAGGACTTGTTTGCTTTGTTTGTATATGTTTACTTGTACATAACATCTTAAACATCATAACATCATACTCATTCTCACTAACCATTTCAAGGATTTTTGGGATTTATCTTTGTTCTGTTTTGTAGGACATGGCTTCTCTCCGCAAGAATATTATCCAAGTCAATCTCGTAAGAATTCCTCTTCAACTCAAAGAGTTAGGATCAAGGGACCCTGAGAACTCTTCATTCACCGAAAGACATGGTCACCTCCTAAACTTGGTTACCTCTAACACTGATGAAGATATGATGAAGGTGCTTTTCCAATTCTTTGATCCTCTACACCATTGCTTCACTTTTCCCGATTATCAGCTTGTACTCACCCTAGAAGAATTCTCTCAACTCTTGAGGATTCCCATTCTCAATCAACTACCCTTCAACGGTACGGAAAGAGATCCAAAACCTGAAGAGATTGCCCAAGCACTACACTTGCAACAATTTGATATCACGACTAATTAGGAAACAAGGAGTGGTGTCAAAGGTTTCTTAGCCAAGTTCTTGTTTAGAAAGCTCATGATTGTTGGAACTCTTTGGAATTACAAGATTTTGAAGAAATCTTGGCCCTTCTCATCTATGGGATGGTTTTGTTTCCAAATATTGACCAACTCATAGATGTAAATGCTGTCAAAATCTTCATGTCTCACAATCCGGTGCCTACTTTATTGGAAGATATCCTACATTCTTTTCATTCTCGCACTATGAGGAAGAGAGGGATACTAATGTGTTACACTCTTCTCTTTGCAAGCTGGTTTATTTCGCAACTTCCCCGATCTATGTTGAAGAACGAGCAAGGTTTGAGGTGGTCCTATAGGTTGATGACGCTCAAACATTTAGATGTCCATTGGTGCTCTCGATCCTTGGAGAATGTTACTATCATTGACCGTTGTGGAGAATTACCTAATGTCCCTTTTCTTGGCATTAGGGGAGGTATCACTTATAACCCTTTCTTAGCCTTACGACAGTTTGGTTATGCTCGAAGGGATGGTCCACATGAGATGCTCATCCAAGGAGTGGTATTCGACTACGAGAGTGATGATCAAAGCTACCGTCAGAGGTTTATACGAGCTTGGAGGATGGTAAGAAAAATGGATAGCAAGACGTTGGGACACAAGAATTCCATTCCCCTTGAGCCTTACCTTAGGTGGGTACGAGCTCGTGTTCAGAAATTTGTGGTGCCTTATCCCTCCATCTTACCAGTTATCATGGAACATGTGGTTGAAGGAGATGTCCCGTACACTGTCCTCCATCCCGACATGCCAACTTCTCTTGAAGACTTGAAAAAAGGTTAGATTCAGCTAAAGGAAGAACGAGATACTTTAGAAGCTCAATTCTATGCTAGCGAGAAGAGGGTCTTGGAGCTTACAAAGCAGCTACATGAAGGGCAAAGTGTGAACGCCTACATTGTGCCGAAGAGGATGCATTCAGTATTTTTATCTTAGAGAGTTATTTTGTAAGCCCAAGAGGCATGATGTATTCATTTTGAACTAATTAATGAAAATTGACGTTTGTTAATTCTTTTGTCTATACAAATTTAAATTTCATAAATCCTTGAAATCATTTGCATATACATCTTCCATGCATCATAACATGACAGGTTTTCACATAACAGGTTTTCTTATCTTTCTGCTATTTATTTCAGCAAGATGGATCTAGAGAAGACTGTGAAGGATCTTCAGGCACAAAACTCTCAATTCCAATAGACTCTACTGGCCCTAGCCAAGGGGTAGCAAGATATGATGGCATTGTTGGCAGTTAAGAAGAAACCCAAGAAGAAAGCCCTGGTCAATATGGGCAGAAGGTTCAAAGAATTGGTTCGTCAGGTCCCGGTGGTGGAAGACACGTCTGAAGAAGAAGAGAATCAGATTGGTGAGGTTAAGAGTACCCAGGCTGACTATATTAATGATCAAGAATCTGATGATGATTATTTTGATGAGCAGTATCCACCTGCCGATGTCAAGTATAAGCAGTTAGAAGACAGATTGAAGGCCGTCGAGATCTAAGTCGTCCCCGGATTAGATTTTGATGATTTTGGTTTGATCTTTGGGGTTGTCATTCCCCATAAATTCCAAATACCAGTCTTTGCAAAGTACGATGGAGTTTCTTGTCCAAAACTTCACTTGAAATCTTATGTGCGCAAGATACAGCCGCACACTGCTGATAAGAAACTCTGGGTTCACTTTTTTCAAGAGAGCTTGACCAGAACACAACTAGAATGGTTCTACCAGTTGGATGGTTCCCGTATCAATACTTGGGAGGACTTAGCTACCACCTTCTACCATTAGTACCAGTATACCGCGGACTTGGCACCGACGAGAGTTCAGTTGTAAGATATGACAATGGGGAAGAATGAAGGATTCAAGGAGTACGAACAAAAGTAGAGAGACCTTGCAAGTAGGGTTCAACCACCTTTGATTGATAGAGAGCACATTGACATGTTTATGGGCACTTTATCTGGTCCATTATTTAACTTGTTGGTTGGTTGTTCCTCTTCCAGATTCACCGAGTTAATCTTAACAGGTGAAAGAGTTGAAAGCGGCATCAAAAGCGGGAAGATTCCTATGGCATCTTCCTCCACTTCTAATATTGTAAAGAAAACTTTTGTTGCAAATAAGGAAATCAATGTTGTGTACGAGGCAATGGCCCGTACCAAGAAGAATGATCATCTGTCTGTTAATGTTGTCCGAATCTCCAATCTAACTCCTGCTCCAAGACCATCTGCTAATCACCAACGGCTTGAAACTCCGAGAAGACAGTTCACGAGGTTAGGCATGTCACTATCTTAAGCCTTACAACATTTTCTAAAGGATAATTTAGTGACATTGCACGATCCTCCTGCCAACCCAGATACCTCTTCACCAAAGTATAATTCGGACGCCAAATGTGCTTACCACTCAAGTAGTCTCGGGCATGAGACTGACCAATGTTGGGCCTTGAAGAATAAAATTCAGGATTTGATCGATAACAAGACTATTGAATTTGATCCTCCTCTGACTCCAAATGTAATCACCGCGCCTATGCCAAATCATGGAAAGGGTGTTAATGCTGTTGAAGATATAATTTTTGTTTCCTCTATCGAAGACTTGACTACTCTGCTAAATATCATCAAAAAAAAATTTTGAAAGCTGGGATTTTCCCTGGCTGTGTAAAGGATTGTGTTTGCTGTACCAAACAACTTAATGGATGCGAAGGGCTGAAGGAATGCATTCAATGCCTGATGGATAGCCACAAAATCCTATTTGAGAAGACTCCGCTTGCCAAAAGTTTGACTAACAAATGTGAAAATCTCTCCATTATCACCATCTCAAACAAGCCTCTTAGGATCTCCTCCAAAGGTCTTATCAGGATTTCAAATGAACCAACTGTTGATCCCCTAATAATTACCAATCTCGGACATATTCCCTACTCTTCAAACAAGGAAGTGCCATGGAACTATGGTGCTGAGGTATTTTACCATGGGATAAAACAAGACACTTGGATCGAAGAAGACAAAGCTGACGATGTCAGTAACATAGCTGGATCAAGTAAGGTAACCCAAACTGGGAGAATATTTTCACCCAATATCTCACCACCAGTTGTTACAACGGCACCTGTCCGCATCATTGCTGCTAGGCCAAATACTGATACAAGAGGGAAGGAGAAGATTGTTGAGCCTGTTGAGACAAAGATACCCGCAAAGGATGTTGCTGATGAAGAACCTTCCGCTCGTGAGATGGACGAGCTATTGAAAATAATAAAAAGGAGCGACTTCAAGATTATGGAGCAGTTGGGGAAAACCCCTTCTAAGATTTCTATATTGTCATTTCTACTCTATTCTGATGCCCATGCTCAGACATTAATCAAATTCTTGAAAAAGGCTCATGTCCCTCATGAGACCACAACGGACCAGTTTAAGAATTGCGTGGCAAGCTTGACGGCTAATAATGGCTTGGGATTCTCATATGTCGATCTAACACCGCTTGGGAAGAACTACAATAAAGCTCTACATGTTTCGGTCGAGTGCAAGGGGACCATCCTAGCACATGTTCTTGCCGACACTGGCTCTTCTCTAAACGTGCTACCCAAAGGGGCGTTAGACCGTCTAGATTGTGAAGGTTTAGTCTTGAAACCAAGTGATATCATTGTGAGGGCCTTTGATGGATCAAAAAGGACAGTTCATGGAGAGGTAGATCTTCCAATAAAGGTGGGCTCACAAATTTTCAATTCCACCTTCTACATCATGGATATCCATCCTTCCTATTCTTTTTTATTGGGCCTCCCTTGGATCCATAAAGTTGGGGCAATAACCTCAACTCTTCATCAAAAAATCAAATATTTGGTCAAAGGAAGAATTGTCACGTTTGTGGTGAGGAAGAGTTCATGGTAAGCCACCTTAACTCCTTCAAATACGTAGAGATGGATGTAGAATTCATTGAGACCCCGTGTCAAGCCTTTGAATTGGTGCCACCAATGGTTGCTGCTACCAAATGTTCCTCTGATGTGTCCAAAGCTGCTAAAGTCGTACCAAAGATGGTTTCAGTCAAAGATGCTCGTGCTGCAATTGAAGAAGGAAGCTGCGATACTTGGGGGCAACTCCTCGAGATACCATTCAAAGTGGACAAATTTGGTTTGGGTTTCACCGTCAAGGCTCAGAAGGAAGTGAGGCGTGCTCGTGTAGGAAATCCACCTCTCTGTATTAGAAGCCATGAAGTTAATGTTGTGGGTGATTCAGATGATGAAGCTGCATTTGAAGATTAGGTGTATCCTACTACAATGGAGCTTAAGAATTGGCATGCAAAGGACTTCGTGCCCATCTCCTTCATCGAGGAGTAATCTACTTGTTTATTGCTTTTTATTGAATTCAAGAATATTTTGTCTGTAATATTTAACGATGACTTTTAAGTCATGTGCCTGGGCCAGGGCACTTTGGTCCATTTGTCAAGAGTTTTATTTATGTTCATCTAATCATATGATCATTCAATACAAATCATTGGACTCTTTTGCATTCAAATCTCTGTGTTTCATTGTCTTTCTTTCAAATACATTTTTCAAATAGCCATGTATCTTACATGCACACATACACACACTCTTGCAGGTCCTCATCCACTCTAGATCTTATTGCCAATGCCTCTACTATTACCGACTATGACTTCTAATATCCAATTAACCAAGCCGAAGACGAAGGCGAGGAAGATTGTGAAATGCCGGGAGAAATAGCCAGACTTGTATTATAAGAGGAAAAAACTATTCAGCCGCACGAAGAGTCAGTTGAAGTCATCAACCTGGGTATTGAGACAGACAATAAGGAAGTCAAGATTGACGCTAACTTGGAAAGCAGTGTCAAGAGCAGGTTGGTTCAGATGTTGCATGACTGTGGAAGTGTTTGCTTGGTCGTATGAAGATATGCCAAGGTTGGATACCGACATCGTAGTTCATCGTTTACCGACAAAAGAAGATTGTCCTCCTATCAAACAAAAGGTTCGTCGCATGAGGCCTGACATGTCTGAGAAAATAAAAGCTGAAGTGATGAAACAATTTGATGCAGGGTTCCTAGCTGTGACATCCTATCCCCAATGGGTTGCCAATGTGGTTCCAGTGCCAAAGAAAGACGGAAAAGTTCGTATGTGCATAGACTATAGGGATCTGAATAGGGCAAGCCCCAAGGATGACTTCCCTCTACTACATATTGACGTCTTGGTTGATAATACTGCTCAACATAAAGTCTTCTCTTTCATGGATGGTTTCTCCGGCTATAATCAGATAAGGATAGCTCCCAAAGACATGGAGAAGACAACGTTCGTTAATCAATGGGGCAACTTTTGCTATAAGGTCATGCCGTTCGGATTGAAGAATGCAGGGGCAACATATCAAAGGGCTATGGTAGCTCTGTTTCATGATATGATCCATCATGAAATAGAGGTATATGTGGATGATATGATTTCCAGATCACAAACTAAAGAGGAACATCTCGATCACCTGTACAAACTATTTGAGAGGATGAAAAAGTACAAGTTGAGGTTAAACCCTAACAAGTGCACATTTGGAGTACGATCTGGAAAGCTTCTAGGTTTTGTTGTCAGCAATAAAGGCATTGAAGTCGATCCTGCCAAGGTAAAATACATCCAAGAAATGTCAGTCCCTCATTCTGAAAAGGTAGTTAGAGGATTCTTGGGTCGTCTCAATTACATCACCCACTTCATATCTTACTTGACTGCTACTTGTGAGCCAATCTTCAAACTCTTGAAGAAAGCTCAGATAGTCAGATGGAATGATGAGTGCCAAGCTGCCTTCGACAAAATCAAAGAATATCTACAATATCCTCATATTATCATGCCTCTAGTTGAAGGAAGACCCTTGATCATGTACTTGACAGTACTAGAGAACTCTATGGGGTGCGTTTTGGGCCAACATGACGAGTCTGGCCGAAAAGAGCATGCTATTTACTACTTGAGCAAAAAGTTTACCGACTGTGAAACTAGATATTCACTGCTCGAGAAAACTTGTTGTGCTCTGGCATGGGCTTCTCTCTGGCTAAGACAATATATGTTGACTCATACCACTTTGTTGATTTCTAAGATGGACCCAATCAAGTACATCTTCGAGAAACCTGCCCTCTCCGGATGGATAGCAAGATGGCAAATAATCTTGACTGAGCACGACATTCAATACACAACATAAAAGGCCATCAAAGGAAGCGTACTAGCAGATCATTTGTCCCATCAAGATGTTGATAATTATCAGTCTATGAACTTTGACTTCCCGGATGAGAACATCATGCTAGTGACTGATTGTGCGAAACCTAGACTGTATGAAGGACCTGAACAAGGATCCCAATGGACTATGGTCTTCGATGGGGCTTCCAACGCCTTGGGTAACAGAATTGGTGTTGTGATAATCTCCCCTGAAGGTTTCCACACTCCTTTTACTACCAGACTATGCTTCGATTGCACGAACAATATGGTTGAGTACGAAGCATGCATTTTGGGTATGAAAACAACCATTGACTTGAGGATCAAGCATTTGAATGTGTTTGGGGATTCCACTCTAGTGATTAGCCAAGTAAAAAGAGATTGGGACACTAAGCACCCTAATCTCATCCCTTACAAGGAACTCGTGCTATCCCTGATTCCCTACTTCGAAGAGATCACGTTTGAGCACTTCCCTAGGGAAGAAAATCAGCTAGCTGACACCTTGGCAACCATGTCTTCAATGTTCAAGGTCAGATGGGACAATGAAGCCCCAATGATTACAATTGAAAGATTCGATGAACCTGCGCACTGCTGTGAGCTTGACACTGACACGGAAAAGCCTTGGTACCATGAGGTGAAGAGATACCTTGAGACACAAGAGTACCCCGAGGGAGCACCCATCAATGACAGAAAGTTCTTACGAAGATTTTCAGCCAAGTTTTTCCTAAGTAACGGAATATTATACAAGTGAAACCATGAATCTACTCTACTCCTATGTATGGAAAAGAAGAAGGCAGAGGAAATTATGAAAGACATGCACGATGGTCTCTTTGTCACTCACTCAAGCGGACATATGATTGCCAAGAAAATCCTAAGAGCTGGTTACTATTTGTCAACGATGGAGACTGATTGCCATCAACACTCTAGGACTTGTCACAAATGCCAAATCTATGCTGACAAAGTCTATATGCCTCCTATCCCTCTGAACGTCATGACCGATCCATGGCCATTTGCAATGTGGGGTATTGACATGATTGGAGAAATCAAGCCCATCGCTTCCAACGGACATCACTTCATTCTGGTCGCTATTGATTATTTCACCAAATGGGCCGAAGCCACTTAATTTGCCTCAGTCACAAAGAACGTGGTAGCCAGATTCATCAAACATAACCTCATCTTCCGCTATGGTATCCCCGAAAGGATCATTACTGACAATGGGACTAACCTCAACAATGCTATGATTACCAAACTTTGCACCTTGTTCAAGATCAAGCATCATAAATTCTTCTCCTTATAGACCTAAAATGAATGGTGCAGTCGAAGCGGCCAACAAAAACATTAAGAATATTATTCAGAAGATGGTAGTGACCTACAAGGATTGGCATGAGATGTTACCGTTTTCTCTTCACGGCTACCGCACTTCAGCTAGAACATCCACTGGGGCAACTCTATTTTCTTTAGTCTATGGCATGGAAGCTATTTTACCAGTGGAAGTTCAGATTCCCTCACTAAGGATTATGAATGAAGCAGGTCTAAGCAAATACGAGTGGATTCAGACAAGGTTGGATTAGTTGAACTTGATCAATGAAAAGCGACTGGTCGCTGTTTGTCATGGTCAGATGTACCAAAAATGTATGATCAAGGCTTTCAACAAAAAGATTAAGCCTCGAGTATATCAAGCTGGTGACTTGGTGATAAAGCGCATCATTCTGCCACAAGGCGACCCCAGAGGCAAATGGACTCCCACCTATGAAGGGCCATTTATTGTCAAGAGAGTGTTCTCTAGCGGTGCCATGATGCTGACTACCATGGATGGTGAAGACTTCCCACATCCTATAAACGCGGACATAGTTAAAAAATACTACGCATAAAGGACCCGCTAGGTTAACACACCTAGGCAAAAATAAGGGCATCCCGGCAAACCAAAAGGTTTGGGCAAAAATTAGGGATATATGCAAAAGATTATACACCGAGAAAGTTAAAAACCCGAAAGGGAGACTTGGGCAAAAATGGGTATCCTGGTGGGCTGAAAACCTGAAAGGATGGTCCAGGCAAAAGTTAAGGATTGAAAGTGTATGACTATGTCCCGTGGAATCACCACAGTCAACTTTATCACCAAGGTCTGAGTTCGAACGGTCCAAGATCAATCCAAACAACTTCTGTCAACGGCAAGAGGCATTCGAAGATATTGGGGCAATAGTAGAGTTGGAATGCAATGAGATCATTTGACATGGCTGTTTGTTTTTGTTTTCATTTCTTGTTTTCCTTTTGATGAGTTGCTCTTACTAGGATCTCCGTCTCTTTGTACACAAAACGCCTATTCACGGGCAAAATATCAATATAAATATACTTTGAAGTGCAAACTTTATGTTCTTATTTTGAATGCAAAGTTGTCCAATGACTAAAATTGAACGAACATATGCATATAAACATAATTAAAACTATTTGGCACATGTGTCCTGCTAGGCAGCAACAAGCATCTCTTTAATGTATATGGAATATCTCCACAGAGTTATTTCATTAACATTATCCCCACAAAGACGACTACAATAAACCAATCTTCAACAAAGTTACCCATAAAGTCTCTTCTCATAGGTTTAATTCCCAACCAGAGTCTCAATCTCTTGGAAGCTCTCTCCCTAGCTAAGTTGATCCTACAACTAGAAACCTTATGGATATCTTCCTCAAAGAACTCACCTCGTCAGCAGTTCATCAAGTTTTCGTCAACAGGGTTTATTTCCCCCACATACAACAATCAACAAATTCCCCCGGCATAGTCTATCTTCCCCAACTGAGCCTGTTATTCCAAGATGAGTCTATCCTCCCCAAGCTGAGGCTATCCTTCCCAAGTTGAGGCTATCCCTCCCAATCTGAGTTTGTCCTCCCCGACTGAGTCCACACTCCCCAGCTTGAGTATTGCCTTTCAGACTATTACAAATCAAAGGGCCACAACCCCTAATCCCCAGTAAAGTCGTCAACAAAACCTTTACTATCTCCAAAAGATAATATGAAGCCTGGACCCAACCAGATGATAGTACAACTTTTTTGCCGCGATGAAGCCATGATCTGACCAGATAATAGTCAAGTTCTCAAGTCACTATAGAGCCTGGACCCGACCAGATAATAGTGAAAACCTTTCAAATACTATTAAACCTGGACCCGAGCAGATAATAGTTTAACTCTTCAAAGATAGAAGAACCTGGACTCAACCAGACCAGGGTTTTAACTTCTTTTCCCCAGTAGAGTTTACCTATACCCCAACAAGTTACTGTGAATCCTGGATCCGATCAGATATCAGTTTTCAACTTCATCTCTTCAAGCAAATTATTATGAAGCTTGGATTCGACCAGATAGCAATTCCCCTCAGAAGCTCATTGTGAAACCTAGAATTCGACCTGATAATAAGTAAGTTCCAAGCAAGTTACTGTAAAGCCTGGACCCGACTATATATCAGTTTAACTCTATCTCTTCAGACAAGTTTATTGCAAAGCCTGGACCCGACCAGATAACAACTAACTTCATCCACCTCAAAACATGTGAAGCCTGGACCCGACCAGATAACAGCTAACATGCAAGAGATATTCCCCAACGAAAGTATTCTGTCAACAAAGTTTGAAGATATATATATTCTTTATCCCCAACAACGATCCGGGATTCAACTTCCCAGAAACTCCTCAGCAGTAGTCAGGGATTTATTTTCCCGGACAAATATGCATCCCATATCATAGTATATACATACAAAATTCATCTAGCATAATACCACATCTTGTGAACATCATGCATACATCTGCATTTCACTAACCTTTTTTTCCCACAGGTAAAACATCAAGATTAGTATAAATTGACCAAAGATTGGTTCTGATACTTATTCTATTGTTTACCATTATTCCTCCAAATGGCATCTATAAGCCCATTCATAATACATCTTCAAGTGCAAATTTCTGGGCACTCTAGTGTTCAATCATCTTCAACCTTCAAGTCACGAATGACGGATCCGCCAATCTAACTCTTCAGGTTTAAGAAGATTAGACAGGGGAAGTTGTTGTACCCCAAAAGTTTCCCTCTCATTATTCAAGAAGTCTCTCACAAGACTTCCTTTGGCCCAAGACTACACAGGGTTTGATCAGCTCAAGACACCTCCTCTAGCATTGATGACTCAAATTAGGGTTTGAGTTTGCACAGAGACAAATGGACTTTAATGCCCCATATGAATTTCATGGATAATTTTGGACCATCAATATTGTATGTCAAGTTTCAAGTCTTGGATCACATTTTTGCTCAGTCAATTGATCAGATGACCTAAAATCAGTTGTATTGGGGAAAAGTCAACCGTGGTCAATTTACAGTAAAAATTCATAATTTTTGGTCCATATCAACATTATGAACTCATTTTTGTCATTTGATCAAGTTAGGACCATAGTTCCTCAAGAAATTTGATTAGATCATCAAAAGGGCAAAATGGTCAATATTAGGGTTTTGACTAAGAAGATGCAATTTCTGATTTTTGACCTAGAAAATGACTTATTGGTTCAAGGCATGATCTCAAGGATTCAAATGCATCATTTTTACCTAATGGAATGGCTCAAAACATTCCTCAAGATCAATTGATTGATAGTTAATTTTCAGTCAACTGATGAAAAGTCAACTATACACTGAAAAGTCAAACTTTGACTTTTTGATCAAAATCAAGTATCAATAATCACAATTCATAAAGACATTTCAAAATATGAAACTTTTCCATCAAGAAATAAAAAATTCAAGATTTCATTTTGAAAAGTCAAAATTTCTAAACTTAGAAATTTTTCTAAGTGTTGGAAATTCACCTTTTTTTCATAACTTTGAGCCAAATTTTCACCATGATGCAAGATAATTTAAAAGAAACTTCCAACATGAAAGTTGTAGATATAAATGATATATAAAACATTTTAGAAAACAACTTTTTCTAGAAATTCATAGATTTCAAGTTATGATTTTAAGAAGACATGTTCACGAAACTTGAAAAACTTAGTGAAATTTTGCCCTAGTTTAGGTAGGATTTTGACCTAACTTCATGGCAATTTTTCACATAGTTCCAAGATGAATATTAAAAAATGTACAACATAGAGGTTGTATAGGATGTTACAAGCTTTCCAAAATGTCAAAGAACTCATTAATATCATACTTGAGAAAGGAGAATCGAAGGCAAGAAGTTAGGGTTTTCAAACTTGAATTACAACCCATTTCTTGATGAACACATGAACCAAATCCATGCTAGGCTGCATAATCTTTGATTTGAAGGCCTCAAACTTGTTTGTCAATCCATAATTAATGGTTTGAACAACTCTTTAGGCCCTTATCCACTTGGTTTTAGCTTTTTCCAAAGTGATTTTCCATTTATGGCACAAAGTTGCCATTTCCATTTTGATAAAGCATCACTTTTGAAATTGTCAACTTCTTGAGCTTTGCACTTGTTATTTCTGCACACATAACCCCTATAAACCAAAATCAATGTGTCTAAAGCCTATTTTAACTCAGAACATGCTTGTACAACACTTTGAGATTTGTCTTCTCACTTTTCTTCAAAAGCAAGTTATAGAGCCAAAAGGCTAGAACTCAGAAATCTTGAGTACATTTGATCTCAAACATTTTCCATACATATGCACAAGTCTATTGAAATCCAATACATGAATGGAAGCATCCTAAAACTCTCCCAAGCACCCTTGCTGCACAGAACTGCCCAAACTTGACAGTTATGAGCCAAAACTTCCCACCTTCATTTCCACTTGTGCGTTTTGTTTCTTAATCATCCAAACACCTTACACAAGTGGTCCAAGTCCCGGTTACAAGACTGTAATATCATCTTCATCAACTTCCATAACCAAAAAACAGAGCTTTCACCTTGACTTCTCTAGCACGATTCAAACACTCCCAGCATCAAGTAAGCATTGCATTATCTTCCTGGGAACTTGAGGAAGCTAACCTAATCATTACAACTCCTTGAAAGCAGCTCAAACTAATTTCACAATTTCCATTTTTGAGGTACATTTTTTGAACTTCTATCTTTTCATTTAGGCATTGTTAGGCTTGCATTTGTGAAGATAAGATGTAGACATCATTACCCTGAAACTATACATGTCCATAGATTTCATTTATATTGCTTGAGTAGTGAGAATTTTAAGTTTGAACTTTTTGAAATAATTAGGTCAGAATTTGGTACTTTTAGAAATTCTCATTCATCTTTGATTTATAGCTTATGATATTTATATGGTTAGATTCATATGGAAAATGGAGCAACTTTCATGTTTGCATATTTCATTTTTGTTGAGAAATGGTGAAGTTAAAGATGTTCAGGCTGGAAGTTGAAGATGAAGTTACATTCAGGACATGATTTATGTTATGTATTTATTATTTCACCAATGTTACCGGATGTACAACCACCCCAGTGACAAAGGTAGCGCGCATGTATTCAACACCCAGCACTACCTTTTGTGTAATTTTTCAACATTTTCACTCTTTTTTTGTTACAGCTGCAGGCGCTTGGGCCTCATCATTTGGGCCTTCCATTTTTTACTTCTTCTAACCCCCTGCCTTGCTTTTGCACACCTGGCCCAAATTTTTATTATTATTTCATTTTTATATATTTTCTTTTCTTATTTTATTTTATTTTCAGTTTTTTATTTTCAGTTTTTTATTTTATTTTTTTATTATTACTATTTGTTCTGGACTGGGCCAGTCTTGGCCCAAAGCGCAGATAAAGGCCCAGTCCAGTCTAAGCAAACTCCTCGGGGAATGCTCACAAACGGACCACCACCGACGTGCCCGACCACAGACTGTAGCCGCTATGCCCCTCATTGCCCGCGACACGCAGTGTCCCCGACCGAGTGAACTCTAGCTCGAGTCCAGCTTGAGCACCCTCCCCGTAGGGCAGACTCTGTCCACCCTAACCGTTGTAGAATCCTCCAAACCCCGGAAAGACCGCATCTCCGCCCCTCCTTGTTCTTCGCACAACATCACCATGAAGGGGACCACGTGTGGGTCCCTAATACACACGTAGAACTTGGCAGTTCCTTTATTGGGCCCGTTCTGGTCGGCCCAATGAGGGGACCTTGGCCCAGCACTGGGGGCTATAAATACCCTCTGTTCCAAGAGGGTCGGGTATTCATCTATTACGCACCTATACATTCTTTGCCTGCTCATTCTGTCTCTCATTTTAGCATCGAAGTGTCTTGCAGGTACCCCCCCCCCCCCCCCCCGTCTCACTCAAATTCAGTTCGAGCCAGCCGTGACTGTCAAAGTCTGATCAGGTAAGATCAGTGGTGTCGTCTGCGGAAATCTAGCCTCCCCGTCTTGCAAACTCTCGAATACCAAAGCTAAAAATCACCTCCTATCGTCATGGCTGACCAAGTTCGGGATGACCAGAACGTCCGCGTCGTCGACGTCAATAACAACCTCGCGGACAAGAACGAAATTCCCGACAACACCGGCAACCCCGACCATAGCACACTCCCCGGGGGCACCATCCCCGGGCCCTCGGACCACCGCGACGGAGCCACTGCCTCATCTTCTTCAGTCCCTCCCCCACTCGAAAAGGATAATACGGATCCCCAAAACTATCTAGCTGCCCAATTCTAGGAAGTCCCTGTCCCCGATGGGGCAGATGCCACGACCAGAGCACTGTTCGCGGCAATCAATCAAACCAACTACCTCATCTTTTCCCAAGGGGAAAGATTGAGGGCGCTAGAGTATGATAGAAGACCCTCGAGGAGGCACAGGAGGCCTCAGACCCCACCTCCTCGAGTAATAGAGGTACGTCTCCCGTCTCCCCCGCGGAGGCAATACATGGACACCTCCCGAAGCCCATCGCCCCGACCATCGAGAAGACGACCCCCCTTGGAGAGGCAACTCGTCATTGAAGCCAGAGGGCACAACCACGGCCCCTTACGGCGAGAAAGAAGACACCCTGGAGACAGGCACGAGAGGGTGGACTAACGAGCATCCCGCTCGAGGGGCATCCAGCACGACCAGGACCGTCGGGCCCGACAATATCTCAGGTCCCCGTCCCTATCCCCAGAGCGAAGTGACGAGGACGACCCCCGCGGTCCCCTTTCATAAGCCATCATGGAGGCGTTCATTCCCCCGGGCATGGAGAAGCCTCCACATCTGAAAGAATACGATGGAGTCGCGGACCCAATCGATCACATAGACGGGTTCGAGGCTATGCTGCATTACCATAATGTTGGGGGATCCATCAAATGCCGGTTGTTCCCCACGACCCTCAGGAAGGCAGTGATGGATTGGTATAAAGGTCTTGCCCCTGGGTCAATCACCTCGTGGCGAAACCTGAAGAATCAATTCATAAGTTCGTTCACTGCGTCTCGGTGACATCCAAAGACTGAGGCAGCACTCGAGGCCATCATCCAGAGACAGGATGAAACCTTGAGAGAGTTCATCAACCGCTTCAATCGTGAAGCCATCCAGGTCCCCTGCGCGGACCACATGAAAAGATACTTACTGGAGAGGGGACTCCTCCCCAGCACAGAATTCAGAAAGGCAGTGGGCATCGAACCACACCGAACGTTCGATGCTCTCCCCGAGAAGGCCCGGGCATATATGGATTACGAGGAAAGGGAAGTGGCCAACAGAGCCCGGGACCCCAGAACTCGCGGATCTAGCAACAACCCGCGCCAAGAGGCCGCTCCTCCTTGACGAACCGGGGAGAAAAGAAAAGAGGACAGACCCCGAGAGGTCCGAGAACAGAGAGGACCCTCGGGGCGTTTCACAGAATACACTCCGCTCACGGCTTCCCGCGAGTGCATCTTGGCGGAATGCGACAGCATGAATTTCAAAGATGGTGGCGTCAAGCGCCCTCGACCTGCTCCTGCCAAACCCGGGGTGGACAAGAGCAAGTACTGTCAGTACCATAGGAGTCATGTTCATCTGACGGAGGACTGCGTCCACCTCAAGGACGCCATCGAGACCCTCATGAAAGGGGGGAGACTCTCCTAATATCGGCAAAACGAAACTCCTCGTCGCGACGCCTGGGATACAAGAGAGTCGGAGGAGGATGCCCGACCATCTGACGAGTCGGTCCCCATCCAGACCGCCTTCTTCGTCACAAGACCTGAGGACTTCTACGTCCCCGAGCACCTGTAAGAGACGTTGGCAACACACAACAGGTGGGAGCACTTTCCCTCCGCCATGGTCATCAATGGTGGAGGATTCAACGACCTAACCATAAATTCGGCCAAGAGGAAACTGGATGAACTGGTAGACTCTGCACCTCCTCAGACGGTGACTTTTGAAAGGGTGAAAGGTAGGTCGGAGCCTATCAGCTTTTACCTCGAAGAGCTCCCCGGAGGAGCCCCCAATGCGGTCATTCCTCTACTAATAAGAACGAGAATGGCTAATTTTGACATACACCACATTCTCGTCGACGAAGGAAGTTCCATCGATGTAATGTACAGTCAACTGTTCCGGACCCTGCAGCTCGACGACTCACACCTCTCACCTTATGTGGGGTCGTACCTACAAGGCTTCAACGACTCGACCTCCAAACCTTGGGGATACGTCGAGCTCATGGTTACCTTTGGCGAGGACACGGCGACGAGGCATGTCAAGGTGCGCTTCCTTGTGACCGACTGCCCGTCCCTCTACAACTTCATCCTGGGACGACCAACACTAGCAGAACTGACCGCGGTACCCTCTACCGTCCACTTGAAGATGAAGTTTTAAACCAAGAGGGCACGGGTCGCCGCCATCCAAGGAGATCTGGCTGCTGCTCGAAGGTGCTTCAACGCGGCGTCCAAGGGATGCGACACGGTCGACACTGGGACAAGGCCCACCAAGAAACCAGCGACGACACGACCAGAGCCTGAGAAGACAGAGCCCGTCGAAGCAGAAGAACAGAGGGCTCCCCCAAAGGTCGACTCCATAGCCTTGGACACCCGTTTCGACCAGGATGAGCCTCCCAGCGGCGAGCAAGCCCCCCTCTAACCAATCCCGGACGGGGACTTCGAGCTCGTCCCCCTCGGCGAGGACCCAAGCAAAGGAGTGAAGATCGGCACCGACCTCCCTGACCTGGCAAGAAAGCAGATCAAAGCCTGCTTGCGCGAGAATGCTGACTTGTTCGCGTGGAGCACTGCAGAGATGCCCGGACTCGACCCCGAGGTCGCCTGTCACCGTCTCTCCATAGATCCAGCCGCTAAGGCAGTAGTACAACGTAGACGTAGGCAGTCCCCCAAGAAAACGGAGGCTACTAAAAAAACTGTAAAAGACCTCTTAGAGGAAAATTTTATTTATGAAGCTCGGTATTCAACCTGGCTGTCAAACGTTGTATTGGTCAAAAAGAATAATGGAAAATGGCGAATGTGTGTTGATTATACCGACCTCAATCGGGCATGCCCGAAGGATTCTTTTCCCTTACCAAACATAGACATGCTGGTCGACAACTCGGCCGGTTACAAAATATTGTCGTTCATGGATGCCTATTCAGGCTATAACCAAATCCCAATGGCCATGAGCGACAAACATTGCATTGCCTTCATGACCAGCTCGGGCAACTATTACTACAACGTAATGCCCTTTGGTCTAAAAAATGTAGGGGCAACATACCAACGTATGATGAACAGATTGTTCCACAAACAAATCGGGGACATGCTCGAGGTTTACATGGACGACATGATCGTCAAATCCCGAGCAGACACCGACCATGCAGCCCACCTCAAAGCAGTCTTTTCCCAAGCAAGACAATGTAAGATGAGGTTCAACCCCGAGAAGTGCACGTTCGGGGTCAAGGCAGAGAAATTCCTCGTTTTTTACCTAACAGAACGAGGAATTGAAGCCAATCCCGACAAATGTCGAGCTTTCTCTGACCTCCCGACACCCACGTCGAAGAAATCAATACAAGTCATGAACGGCATGCTCACCTCGCTATCCCGCTTCGTTGCGAGAGCCGCTCAGCACGCCCTCCCCTTCTTCAGACTCCTTCACAAAGAGGCATCCTTCGAATGGACCGAGGAATGTGAACGGGCGCTGCGCCACCTAAAACAAAGTCTATCCCAACCGCCCGTACTGTCTCAACCAGTCGACGGGGAACCTTTATTCTTATAACTGGTCGTCTCGAACAACGCCATCAGCGCAGTTCTCATCCGCGAGACCACCGACGGGCAGAAACCCGTTTATTTCACGAGCAAAGCCCTACAAGGACCCGAGAGCAGATACCAACAGATAGGAAAAGTAGCTCTAGCCCTTGTTAACGCGGAGAGGAGACTCAGACACTATTTTCTGGCTCACAGAGTCATAGTACGAACCGACCAACTGGTAAAACAGCTCTTAGGTCGACCTGACATGGCGGGCCAAATGTTGAAGTGGTCCTTAG
Source organism: Vicia faba (assembly GCA_948472305.1). NCBI lineage: Eukaryota > Viridiplantae > Streptophyta > Magnoliopsida > Fabales > Fabaceae > Vicia > Vicia faba. The sequence continues at coordinate 229,633,398 of OX451739.1, read as the reverse complement.
AACTCTCTGAGTTCGACATTCAATACGAGAGAAGGAAAGCTCTAAAGGCACAAGCCCTGGCCGACTTCGTCGCGGAAATGACCGCTCACAAACCGCCCGCAGGGAAAGAGCACAAGTGGACCATCTTCGTCGATGGAGCTTCCAGCTCGTCCAGAAGCAGCGCAGGGATCCTCCTAGAAAACGAGGAGGGCGTAGTGATCGAGCACTCGTTAACCCTCTCCTTCCCAACTTCGAAAAACCAAGTAGAATACGAGGCCCTGCTTGCAGGACTGAGGCTAGCCGAGGACCTAGGAGCACGCAAAGTGCAAATTTTCACGGACTCCGAACTCGTTGCTTCCCAAGTCCAAGGGAGTTACCAAGCTAAAAACGACAGCCTCATTGAATACCTAAACTTAGTCAGAGAACACGTGAGGAAGTTTGACCGAGCAGAAATATCACACGTCCCGCGCGAGCAAAACACAAGGGCCGACATACTGTCGAAGCTCGCAAGCACAAAAAAGAAGGGCGGAAACAAATCCGTCATACAAGAATCCCTGTCACGCCCGAGCTTCGAATGGAACTCGACCCCAGTCGAGGTGCACGCCATCGGAGACGCTTCGTGCTGGATGACCCCGGTGTACAATTTTCTAACAAAGGGCGAGATCCCTTTGGACCAGACATAAGCGACCACAACGAAACGACGAGCGTGCTCCTACGTGGTGTTCGAGCATAAACTGTACCGCAGGGGATTCTCCATTCCCCTCCTAAAGTGAATCGACGAATCCATAGTCCCCGAGGTATTACGGGAAATACACGAAGGGATTAACGCCCAGCACATGGGCGGCAAGTCCCTGGCGAGGAAAGCTCTACGAGCGGGGTACTATTGGCTGACGATGCAGCAGGATGCCAAAGATCACATTAAGAAGTGTGACAAGTTCCAGAAGCACGCCGACATGCATCTCGCCCCCCCCTCACGAGCTGAGCATACTGTCATCCCCGTGGCCATTTGCGTGGTGGGGGATGGATATCCTCGGACCATTTGTGCAAGGGACTTACCAAAACAAGTTCCTTATTATGGCCGTGGATTACCTCACGAAATGGATAGAGGCTGAGGCTCTCGCGAAGATCACCTCGCACAACATCCTCCGTTTCTACAAAAGAAACATCCTCGCCAGATTCGGGATCCTGAGAGCGCTAGTCACAGACAACGACACCCAATTCACCGACCACGGGTTCCAAGACTTCATCACCAAACTAGGAACCAAACAACATTTCACCTCGGTCAGCACCCCCAAACCAACGGGCAAGCCGAGGCCGCCAACAAGGTCATCCTGCAAGGACTCAAATGTCGGCTCGACGAAGCAAAAAGAGGGTGGGTCGAGGAGCTGCACAGCGTCTTATGGGCTTATCGCACCACACCCCATTCAACGACGGGCGAAACCCCTTTTCGACTAACATACGGAACCGAGGCCGTCATCCCCATAGAAATCAGGGAACCCTCCAGGAGGACAGAAATGCCCCTCGATGAAGAGATGAACAATGAAGCACTCAGGAACGAACTCGACCTGGTCTAGGAAATTCGATCGGGGGCATCCCTGCGCGAGGCTGCTCTAAAACAACGAGTGGCCCTGCGTCATGACGACAAGGTCATCAAACGCGAGTTCCAGATCGGCAATCTGGTATTACGAAGAAACCAGAAAGACTACCGCGAAGGGAAATTGGCCGCGAACTGGGAAGGACCTTATCGCATTCACGGAGCCACAAGCACTGGGGCTTATTACCTCGATCTACTAAACATAGAACCATTACCACGACCCTGGAATGCTGCTAAGCTAAATCAGTACTATAGCTAAAGCCCTTAAACACTAAGGACTTTCACCGTCGAACATCCACCTCTAGTCAACAGAGAGAAATGTCTCGACCATGTAGACAGGCCAAGGTACGGGCCCGATCTACACCTAAACGACATAACATCATTCAGCCAACGAGGTCGAACGACAATGCCCGACAGGGACACCTCAATCGAGCTCCACTGTCAACGTACCCACATGGCAGAACACTCAGCTCACGATGGGCAGTTCACGCTGCGAGCACTCAACCTCGACCTAGGTCATACGCTCGACATGCGGGCTTCACTCTGCACAACCGATGCATCTTGAAGTACTTCGAACCATCAAAGGGGTCGAAAGGATATCTCCGCTCGAGGACATAACTTAGACAAATTTCATCACAAAGTAACAGTCGAATACAAAGCTTAGATATGAGCAAGTTAAAGTTAAATAAACATCCATCAAAAAAGTTTATACACAAGACAAGTTAATAATGAACCGACCAAAAAGGCTGGCGATGTTCGGGGTTACAAGCCATGGCACAACGGCCAAAATAAATAAGCACGGGCACGCAGGCCCCAAAACAAATACCAATACGTGGGCACGCAGGCCCGAACAAAAACTTCACGCTAAACGTTCCCGGGACTACCGGCATCTACCACAGGAGACTCAGGAGGAGGCACGACCTAACCGTCAATAATCTGAGACATGAACCTGACTCCCTCGGTATTCATGCCCGGATTCAGGATGGAGAGCTGGCTGACCGCGGCCTCGAACCCATTGGCTAAGGCACCGACGCAGTCTGTCTCAAGTAGGTGGATACGCACAACTAAATCCGAACGGGTCCGTAAAGAGGCTGTCTCCTCCAACTCGTCGTCAACAGGAAGCATAGCAGTTTTTAGCTCCTCGACTTCCTTAGACAAACGTTCTTTGTCACTCTCCAAGCGTTCCTTGTCCAGTTGGAGGAAATCCCTCTCCTCAGCAACCTTCCCAGAGTTTTCCTTCTCCCCCGCCAGCAGGTCGACTTGCTCGCGAAACATTTCCTCGGACCGCTCAAGGGCCGCCTTTAACTTACGAGAATTGGCAGCGAGAGTAGCTTTCTCTGACTCCAACTCCCTAACATGGTCCGAGGAGTCCGACCCTTCCTCGGCAAGGACCACGACCATCTTCACCATCCCGACCATGCTGGCGGCCAGGTGTTTCCTCCGGCTTTCTTTGTCAAGACGTCTAATAGTCTCAGCCTCGTCATTGCTCACTGTCAGAGGAAACCCCTCGAAGAAATCTTTCTCGTTAAAACAGGGGGTAAGCCGAAGGCCCTTGCAGCTACGGACTCGTCGCCAACCTCCGACCTGTTTTCGGCCCGACTTCTCTTCCTGGGAATCAGCTCGGTGGGTTGCTCAGCATCAGGAGAGCCCGAGGACCCACTAGAGGCATCTCCGCCCGAACTGGCCGGCGGGCCCATCCTCGTGGCTTGCGGAGCTCGCACCAGCCTTTTGTTTATTTTCTTATCCTGGGTTAGTTTCAACAACCTCTCCCGCCGTTCAGCAATGTCACCTGCAAAAAGGAGCAAAACCCGGGTTAGTTGTAAGCGAGCAAAAAACAACGAAAATGGAATAAAATAATAAAAGCAGAAGCAAGAAACCTAGCAGATCTACAGCCTTCCCGTAAGATTGGCACTCGACGAGCGCCTTCGTGTTAATGGGACGAGCCTCAAATGTCGGGTACCCCTCCTCGTCAAGAATATCATCCCCCTCCCTAGTGACCCACCGGGCAGGGAAGAAGCTATCAACGTACTTGCACAGGATAGCATAGGCCTCCTCGTCCTCGGTGCTCATGCTTCCCGCGGGTGTATGGTAGTACTCGGTGCCATGGTCGCGCATCAATCGACGGCCTCATCACTACAAAATTCTTTTGAAAACCTGGCTGACTGCCGCCGTGCTCGACAATAGTATAAGCACGTCGACTTCGCCGACAGTACGCCGAGGCAATCCCTCGGGGCTTGGCACCCACCCAGTCCAACATGGGGTCATCAATGGTGTCGACTAAAGTGACATTCTCCTCGGTGCTTGTATCCTCGACTTCATTTTGCCTCGAAGATTCCGGTTCGTCGGCCATTTACCTGCAAAGCACAGGAAACCGGTGAATTCGAGAGCAAATTCGCGTGCTCGCCACAGAGACAGGAAGTAGTACGCAACAAGCCGAACACGGACACCCCAGCTCCGACCACGCATCGGGGACAACGAGGGAGTAGCACGAACGCCCCGGGCGAAACATGAATCACTCAAGCAAGTTCCTAACTTCACCTGCCCAACACTAGGACACCGCGAGAAGGCTACCCTACATACTTCCTAAAAAAGGATGAACATCCCAGCCAGTTCATGGGCATGCCGACCAAACACATGAATGTCATGAGCAGTATCATGAGTCACATGCCTAAAACTATGAATGTCACGGGCAGTATCATGAGTCACATGCCTAAAACTATGAATGTCACGGGAAGTATCATGAGTCATATGCCTAAAACTATGAAGGTCACGGGCAGTATCGCGAGTTATGTACCTAAACTATGAATTTACCGAGCACAATCATAAATCTACCGGGCACTACTCCCAGAATATGGGTTTCTAACATCAAGAATAACATCAAAACTACCTACAATGAAGAAAAACAGGAGGAACGAACACTTACTTGGAAGAAAAGAGGTACGTACGACGGCGGTGGAAGTAATCAGCGGCGGGTGGTGCGGTGATCTTACGGCGTTGTAGGAAACGACGGTGGCGGAATCAGAGAAAGAGGGAGAAACGCGAAGAAGAAAAATAAATTATGGGCCCAAGGGTCCTATTTATAGGGGTGACGTGGAATACGAAACGTCGCACCAGAGAGCCGCGAACTTCCCCGTCCTCGACATCTACTCCCCTGGGAAATGATGACCCTATTGTTGCTAGGGTGGCGTTACGATTCCCAAGGACTTCCTCGTGTATCCGACAAAACGCAGCCTGCGAGGAATTCCTCAAGCACGCGTCGATAAGGATTGCCATGCGTGTCCGACGAGCGCAACCCGTGAGAAACTCCTCGAGCACACTTCAAAAAACAAAAAGCCCTGGTCTGGCCATCAAGTTCCCCCGGAAAAAGCGAGCTAAGATCAAGTCATAACTCTTACACCAGGAGCAACGACTTGGGGGACTCCTGTTCTGGACTGGGCCAGTCTTGGCCCAAAGCGCAGATAAAGGCCCAGTCCAAGCAAACTCCTCAGGGAATGCTCACAAACGGACCACCACCGACGTGCCCGACCACAAACTGTAGCGGCTATACCCGCCATTGCCCGTGACACGCAGTGTCCCCGACCGAGGGAACTCTAGCTCGAGTCCAGCTCGAGCACCCTCCCCGTAGGGCAGACTCTGTCCACCCTAACCGTTGTAGAATCCTCCAAACCCCAGAAAGACCGCGTCTTCGCCCCTCCTTGTTCTTCGCACAACATCACTAGAAAGGGGACCACGTGCGGATCCCCACTACACATGTAGAACTTGGCAGTTCCTTTATTGGGTCAGTTCTGGTCGGCCCAATGAGGGGACCTTGGCCCAGCGCTGGGGGCTATAAATACCCCCTGTTCCAAGAGGGTCAGGTATTCATCTATTATGCACCTATACATTCTTTGCCTGCTCATTCCGTCTCTCGTTTTAGCATCGAAGTGTCTTGCAGGTACCCCCCCCCCCCCCCGTCTCACTCAAATTCAGTTCGAGCCAGCCGTGACGGTCCAAGTTTGATCAGGTAAGATCATTATTATTATTATTATTTTTATTAATAAAAATTTCAAAAAATATTTTTATCTATTATTTTCACATCTATACGTTTATTTTCTTTATAAAACAAAAAAGAACAAAAACATTTTCTTAACAAATTAATTAATTTATTTTTCTTAAATAATTAATATTTAGATTTAGGTTTAATTATTATTTTATTTTCTTTTAAATTAAAATTAAGTTAGACTTTAGGTTTCTTTTAATTATTAATTTTCATATTATTTTCATTAATTTAAAACCTTTTCATGAAAACACTAAAAAATCCTTTTAACTTAATTTCTTTATTAATTAGTTTAAGTTTAATTTTGTTTATTTTCAATTAATCATCTCTCTTAATTAAATCAAACCCTTTCATTAATAACTAAACAAAAATCATTTCTCTTTTCCATTTTTATCCTTGTACATTATTTATTCAATTCTTGTATATTATTCAATATGGTTGTAATAGATAATTAGGTTTAATTTTCTTGCAATCCCGATTTGTAAATTTGTACACCCCCTCCCCTAATGATGTAATAGCGTAGTAATTTTATTTTCCGCAATTTATCGCTTTATATAAATGCTAGTAATTAGGGTTTGTATGGAAAGATAAAATCAACAAGTAGCAAACTCTAATTCAAGACAAAACAATGCATGTAAATCAAACACACTTGCACACTTGCACCATTAGGGTAATTCCACTTTGTTGCCTTACAAAAATTGCCATGTTATGCATGTGGGATATCTTAGCAAAAAGAAATCAAAATACAAGATCATAGTCCCTCGATGACGCTATCAATGTTGCCTTTCAAAATGATCTTAGTCCCTCAAAGAGAAAATGCTAAGATATCTCACAACATTGCTATCATGGCTATACGATGACCCACGTCCGTCCCTTTACATCCAAAGATAAGGCTTCTTACCAAATCAATAGTGAGATAGACATATCAAAGTAAAGGAAGAAATGAACAAAGACTTTTGAGTAGGTAGATTATTTCTAGTTGTTTGCTCATTTTCAAATCAAACACCCTTGCTTATTTTCAAAACAAACACCAAACACTTTCAAAAACACATTCAAAACATTTTCCTAACATGAAACGTTTTCAAAAGTCCAACACTTTGTATATGTTCTTACGAACGAGAACTATGACAAAGTTTTCCTAAACGAAGGCGCCTTTTCGAAATACTTTCAAAAACCACACAAAGCACACTTTCAAACAAAAGCAAGTGATCTAGCAAGAAACTAAGAGCCCATATATAACTATGGATGAAAAAGGTGCTAATCCCTTCCCTTTTCATAATCTACCCCCCAAACTCAAGAAACAATCTATAAGGTATTTCCTGTTCTTTCAGCCTTTCCTTTTGGATAAAAGAAAAGTCGGTGGCTACTCTTGCTAACCGCAATATTTGCGATCAAACGTAAAACACCCAAGTCAGTTCTCCCACCGTATCACAAACCGGAAGATTTGTGGTTTATTTCTTATCCTCTTTATGTATTTATTTTTTGTTGGGTTTTGTACATGTATTTTACTCTGAACTTATGTATATTTGTCGCCCATGGTGTTATATAAAACTTTCTTTACAAATCTTTGTCGATTGTTGTCCTGGATTTTTGCGATGTGCTAGGGATTTGATTTGTTATAGATATATACTGCTTAGATTCTTATCTAGGATGATTATCTTTTAGATTTTGAACTCTAGAGATAGATTTAGAGCTGACATCTACTTGGGTATCAGAGCTTAATGCCTCTGTGTGGTTGTGTTGTACTGAGAGATTGTCAGGGTGATTACATAGTTGTCTTCTGTGTTGCTGAGGAGGTAGAGAGATCATTTCATTGGTGATACAGTCGGTCTCTCAATTTGGGTTAGAAATTACTTAGGTTGTAAGTTATATGTAGTGACATTGATGAGTATTGTTAGGTTGAATGTAATTGGTCGATAGATTTAAGTCTGTGATGAGTAGATTATATGCAGGCTTGATAAGTTCTTCCTTAGTTTTTACCTTTGTTTACATTTATTTTCTGTTGATAACATTTTCTTTACAAACCCATTTATCCTCAAACTCATTAACGAGAGAATTGTCAAACGACAATTCAATAACCAATCTCTGTGGACACGATAAATTCCCGGATAAGTATTTCCAAAAAATTTGTTACTTGCGGCTACACCGCTTCCAAAAAAATGGCGCCGCTGCCGGGGATTGGTTCTATTGTTTTCGCTTTGCGATAATTCTTTTTTTTATAGTTTTGTAGATATCGTATATATTGTCTATTTTTTGTATTTATTTTGTATTTATTTAGTTTTGTAAGTAATTACTCCCTTAGGTTTAGGCAAGTTTTTGTTTTGATTAGCTTTAGGACTTATCACTTGTTTGTTAACCAAGCTATATTACAACCTTAAAAAGCCCTTGAGAGTCTTGCTTTTGTATTTTCAATGTAAATTTTTGGATGAATGCATAATTTAGTCTATTGTTTGAAAGATTGTTAGATGAGTGAAAATACCCCATTCTATTGTTTGAAACTTTGTGGAAGTAATTACTCCCTTAGCATTTGTGTGGAAGTAATTTAGCATTTGTTTCATGTTTATGTTATCGTGTAGTTTAGTGATAAGTATGTTTCTTCGTGTGTACCGCTTTTCATTTGAACCACTGCATTTGTTTTCTGTTTTCAAAACCTATTGATTCGTGATTCTTTGATTTATCATTTTTTGTTCTTTGAGTTATTTGATATTTGTTTGGGGACAAACAATAGTTCAAGTTGGGGAGAGTTTGATAAGTGCAAATTGTAGCTATTTTTGTATATAAGTTTTGTTGCACTTATCGACCTTTTATTGTTAATATCGTTGAATAAACCCGACTTTTATGTAAATATGTTTAGTTTGTGTATAATGAATTTTCTTGTATAAAGTGTATCGTTTGATAGTTTCGTATTTATTTTGTAGGTATTTGAGCGTTGTTGGAGCAATAAGAATAAAGCTCCAAGATGTATTTTTTTATCAATAAAGGAATAAGGCCAAGATTGGAGGCCATTTGAAGTTACAGAGAAAGCAACAGAAGTTTCCTTCCTGTCATGGATCGCCGGGCGAAAGGGAGTGTCGTCGGACAAAATTCTGAAGACCAATGTTGATGGAAGCTTTTCCTTTCTTCGTTGCTGCATCATTGGGCGAGGATTAGATGTATCACCGGGCGACGTGAGTCTGTTGCCGGGAAAAAGAGCATATTTGTTTCAGTTGAGTACGTGGCTTTTCATGGGCTTTGTATATAAGAGTTGTCGCTGGGAGACGCTTTTATATCACCAGGCGATGGTTGCGGTTCATAATTTCTTTATATTTTCTTTTTGTTTCATTTGGAGGGCTATCGTTTTATGGGGTAATTTTTGTTCTCCCAACTCCATCAACCTCATTTTTGTAGTGGATTAGCTTAGATAACAACACTAGGGTTTTGCTTATGGATGATTGGAGGTGGATTTCTCATTGACCGGCTCTGACAAACCGGAAGATTTGTGATTTATCTCTTCTCCTATCTATATGTATTTCTCTTTTGTTGGGTTTTGTACATGTATTTTACTCTGAACTTATGTATATTTGTTACCCATGGCGTTATATAAAACTTGCTTTGCAAATATTTGTCGATTGTTGTCCTAGATTTTTGCTCTGTGCTAGGGATTTGAGTTGTTATAGATATATACTGCTTAGATTCTTATCTAGGATGATTATTTGTTAGCTTCTGCACTCTAGAGATAGATTTAGAGCTGACATCTACTTGGGTATCAAAACTTAATGTGTCTGTGTGGTTGTGCTATACTGAGAGATCGTCAGTGTGATTACATAGTTTTCTTCTGTGTTGTTGAGGAGATAGAGAGATCATTCCCTTGGTGATACATTCGGTCTCTCAATTTGGGTTAGAAATGAATTATGTTGTGAGTGATATGTAGTGACATTGATGCGTATTGTTAGGTTGAATGTAACTGGTCGATAGGCTTAAGTTTGTGATGAGTAGATAATATGCAAGCTTGATAATTTCTTCCTTAGTTTTTACTTTTGTTTACATTTATTTTCTGTTGATAACATTTTCTTTACAAACCCATTTATCCCCAAACTCATTAACGAGAGAATTGTCGAACGACAATTGAATAACCAATCTCTGTGGATACGATAAATTCCCGGATAAATATTTCCAAAATTTTTGTTGCTTGCCGCTACACTGCTTCCAATAGATTATAGGATGAATAAATTATAGTAGGGCTACTGGATTTAATACTTAATCCCTAATAATTTCTCAAAATAAATTCGTCAGAAACCAATGAATTCCATTTTGTTTATGAGATTATAATGATCAACTATTAAATGGTGTGAAACACCACACTTAGAATTAAGAATGTAGGGTTGGTGATACTGCTACATAGAAAATTGAGTTGTGGGATTGAATTGATGTTGCGTTTGAGGTCTATAAAAGTGGTGTGATAGATAACCATAAGGATGTGTGAAATTTGAGCCTTGTGATGAATTTGGTGATGATTTTGAGGATTCATCATACTTAAACCAACAATGAGACACATCATGGTCATATTTGTTTCATATCTAGTAAGTAGGACGAGAATTTCCATGATCACTTGTGGATTTTTTAATGAAAAAATAGTATATTAATAATAATGTGAAAATCATCTACGTACATAAAGAGTCGAAACTAATAGTACAAGGAGTACTAAACATGCCTCCACAATTAAAGATACAAAAACACAACAACCAATGGGTAAGTAACCAAAGAAAAAGCTAAAATAGTAAAACAAATAAAACTTAAAAGAAACACACGGATAGAACAATCAAGCAGCTAGAAACCTCATCTAATGAAATCAGGCTAGATCTCAAACTATTAGAACCTCCATCAAGAGATCAAAGGGTACCAAAAGAGAACCAAAACCACACACCAATAGCAACCTCAAAATAAGGGGAAACTCTCGATCCACGAATGGTTTAGACAGAGGATAGAGTTCTAAAGTTAGTTAGAGAAAATGCATGAGTTCACGTCTACTCTACTTAGAAATCATTTTTAGGCCAAAAAATACTATTATCGTCCACTTCCTTCATGGATGTTGAAATATATTTAAATATACCATTATTATGAATCCTCTAAATAGACCACACAATAGCATGCGAAATCATACCAAAATTACCCCTAAATGTACACCTAACACCTAGAGAGTGATGAAAAACTCAAACAAGAGTCTATGGTCACTCGGAATAACCACATATCAACCTAACCAATGAAAGATCCTATACCATACTAACAATGCTAACTCACAAGTGACAAAGAGAATGGAGATCGACTTAACCATACCATCACACAATGTACAGACAACCCCATTAGAATCAACAATCACCCCTCTTTTGAACAAAATTTCCCTAGAAGGAAGCATATCTTTCAGAAGCTATCAAGAGTAAGGGAGGGTCTGGTTCTCAACCAGGTATAGAGAGAAATGAGGGAAGTGAAGATCTAACAGAAAGTGATCAGCAGAGGAACTATAGAAAACAATGTCTCATGACTGATTCCAGTTCTATTTTTCTCAGTTCTGAGATAAATTCAAACTATGAATCATAGAGAGAAGGTCATCAACCAAAAATAACTCACAAAGAAAAAAGATCTCCTTCACATGAGATTCGAAACAAGGTTCTCATTCTCCATCCTGCAAATCTCTCCCTCCATATTATCTTATTGGGTACAGATTGAATAAAGATTAGGAAATTTATTCTTAAGAGTGAAAGTTCCTACTCAAGGATCCTCCCAAAAATAATTTTGAAGGACCGAACCCACAATCCTAAGAATATGATCAGCAAATTAATGAGACGGGTCAACCTCTTTGGATCCAAGAATAGATACTCCTTTCTACCACGAAGAAGTAGATCATAAACCTAAAGTTCTTCCTGCCCGAAGAGACAAAACACTATAGACACTATATATGGTAGCAAGAATCTCACACAAAATATCTGAAGCGTAGATAACCAATCTTCATCTCCTTTTGGCCAAGGGGGCTAGATTTACTAGTTAGAGATCCCAAACTCCTAGCCCCTATTTTGTTCTTTGGTTTACAAACATTTTCACACTTGACCCAAGATATCTTAGAATCATCTTTCACCCTTTTCTAGAGGAACCTTCTTTGAATCTTAAGTAACTGCTTTCAAATCTTCATAGACATCTTCATGAAAGACAAAAAGAAGATAGAGATTTTATTAAACACGAAATTTAGAAGGATCACTCTATCCCCAAAACTGACATACATATGTTTCTAGGAATGTGGTGTCTCTTGGTCAACAAATTAACTAAAAAGTCACTCGTAGACTCCAACCTAGGATTGGCCCCACAGGGAGGCCTAACTAGGTACTTAAACGTGAGTGCTTCAATTCAATAATAGATGAAATCACTTGCATAAGTTAAAAAAAAATAGGTCTACTTAACTTCAACAAGACTGCTCTTGAAGAAATTAACTCGAATACACGAAGTCAACTCAAACACCCTAAGGATCACCATAATACTCCATCGGTTATCAATAGTAGGCTCAATATATAAGAGGGTGTCATTTGCCCATTGAAGATGAGTGATTACTAAATTCGATGTTCCCACTCTAACTTCAAAGTAATGACCAGGCTCAACAATCTTAAAAACAAAGCCGCTAAGCCCTTTAACCACAAACAGAAAAAGAAAAGGGAAGGAGCTAAGCCCTTTAGAAATAATGATGACACCTTGGATCTGCTTATTTCATAATAGGTAGTTCTTTTCCAATAGCTTGATTGAAAGCATGTGTGAGAATAAGTGATTTATGTTTCTAAAATCATTGGAGGAAACTCCACCATTGTTATTTACATGATTGTTTTCAAGCATTAGCATAACTAATTTCTTCATCTATCATTGAAGGTTATGAAAATATTGAGAAAACACACATAAAACAAAGAGAAAAGAATTCACTCTAAACTCTTTCAATATTAGATTGAAACATGACTGTTCATAGGTGCGAGTCAATCTACAAATTTACTAGCCCAATCCATAAATTAATCAAACCCATTTATTTACAACTATATCCGATCCACCCACTTTTTAAATATAGAATCATAAAAACATTGGAAAGTAAAAAAGAGACATAAACATAAAAGAAAAATATTGCAAAAAATTAAATTGTTATTAATCCATGAAAGTTAAATATAATTCGTTCTCAACCATTTACATTTTGTAACCCTTTTGCATGTTCTAGGCAATACCTATCACCTATGTACTATCAACTTTAATTTGAAACCAATTTTAAATACTAAACTTTGGTTATTCTTGCCCTTCATTAACTCTTGATTTCAACAAATGGGGTTTCAGCTTGTTTACATCTGATTGTTTAACTGGTTTCAGAAAGAATTCTTCAGCTCCCTCTTCCAAACATCTGATACAATTACAGCCAAAACTTAAGAGTTTTTATTGGAAAATAATACTTTTTCTAAAAATCATTCTTGATAATTATTTGAGAAAATACTATTTTCATTATCAAAGAGTACCTTTTTCTTTTTCTAAAAAAATAAATAGTTTATAGTTTCATTTAAATATATTTGAAAATTGTTCTATAAATAAACTTACCTATTTATTCTAGATGGTACGTTCTCTGATGACATAATCACAACTGGTATGTCTTTAAAAGATTTGGATTCCTGCAAATAAATGGAATTTAATTACATTATGATATCCATGAACCACACCTTTAGTTATGGGATTTGTTATATTCACAATTTTGGAAATATTTTTGAAAAATCAAATCATATGCATTTAAGAAATAAAATCCTATTTTTCAAATTGTTTCCAAAATAGAAAAGTAAAAACTATAAGCCAAAAAAATAAAATAAAACATATTATATTGTGCATAATTTCACCAAACTATGTGATGTATTCAGATTTTAAAAATGAGCAAAACTCATTATAAAATTTAATGAAATTAAATTAGATTAATTAATAAAAAAAAATTACATAACCACTTTAAAAAATTATTAAAATTGAAAAATTGCAAAATATGTCAAAAGCCTACCTTGATTTTTCTGAGCAGATCATAACCAGTCATTCCTGGCATACAATAATCTGTTATGATCAGATTAACTTCTACTTCCTACATGAATAATTAAAAATAAAAAAATTAACATAAACTTATCTAACAAAATGTTTTGATTCATAATATTTATTAAATTATTAACTTAGTAAGAAAAAGAACCTGGTGAATTTCTGAAGCATTATCATCAACCAAACCAAGAAATTTTAAAGCCTTAGTAGCAGAATCCACTGTAGTAACTATGATTTCATTTTGAATACAATACCACAATACATCAAACTTTAGTAAAAAAATAAAATAAAATATTGAAAAAAAAAAATGGAAAAAAAATAAAATGGACAAGAAAATTGTACCTTGAAATGAAGAAGTTTTTAGAAGCCTTTCAATCAGCATTCTGTCAACTATACTATCATCAACAGCCAAAACATGGAACTGAGACTCTGAAGCCATAAGCATTATTTGAAAGATAATATTTTTCAAATGAGATAAAAAAATGAATTAAATAAGAGAGGGAAATAAGAGGAATATAATTGTAAGGAATAAAAATCAAAATGTGACATTTTTAAAAAAGAGGCTATCATGGTCAAAAAAGATACATATCTTGATATGATAATGTATTAGAAAGCAGTATCTGACAGATTTCATCCAGAATCTGTAGGATCTTCAAAGTTTGATATTTTGAATTCAAGTAGCTAAGAGGTGTTGTTGTTTTACTAACATTTTTTTAATTAGACATGTTAATTATTGTTTTAATATATTTGAACTTTTTAATAATAGGTCAGTAGTTATTGTTTTAATAAATATATATTTGACCCTTTTTTATAATAGGTTAATTATTATAATTCTCTTCTATAAGATCTAACCTTATTTGTCCTTTCATTAAGACTAAAAGGTATTTCTTTTAAGAGATAAAAATCTCATTTTCATTCAAGCGTGTGCATGACTTTCTTAACTAGTGATATGCACTTAGCCAGCCTTATAAGTAGTACTAGAAAGTACTCCTTCCATTTGTAAAAATAAATGTCTCAAATTAATTGAAATTTTTAATTATTTTCTAATTAGTTTTACTTAGGAAAAGTATTATTCTTAATTTGTATATGATTTTCTTGCATTACATTTTATTTACCTTTTTTTCTTTGACATATAAGACACAACTTTAATAGAATTTAATTTTTATTTATCATTAAATTTTTTTATCTCTGCACCTCAGATCGTCTGATTAAAATCAAATAAATCAGATTACAGTGATATATATAAAATTTAATATTTTTTTATTAATAATATATAGTCAAATCTTGATTAAATAATCAGATATGCACCTCTATAACAAATTTTAGATTTTCCAATACTATTCCACTAAATCCACAACTAATTTTTCAAGAGAAGACTATTACCTTATTAATTCTTTCTTTTTTATTTATTTTATAAATTGTCTAATTTTTAGTAGATATTAAATATAGAAATGAATCGAAGTGAGATGTCAAATTATTTTTAATTCAAATTCAATACATTTTAAGTATAGGGTGGCAGGTAGTTATCCTATTAACTCTATGATGTTTTTTGAGTTTTCTTGGAGCAGAATTAAGTATAGGGTAATTATCTTTTGGTTTGACACTATCTAATCTAGTCTATTTGAAAAGTCTCTAATGATATTATTTTCAAGGAGTCACAAAATTAGAAAAAAAGATGGAGGAAAAAATATTGTTTAGCTTGGAAATGGTTTTTGGATGGATCACGGGTGAACTCTTGCAACTTCATTCAATGGCTTCAGAACCATATCATTTACCCACATCTAAATTGGATTGATTGTTTGTCTTGATTGTGAGGTAGGTTTTGTCATTTTTTGATATTTTTCGTTGGAATATGATCTGTTGATGATAGATCTGGTGGTTTGAGATCTAACATATAACCAGTGAGACGGATATTTAGTAGCTTGGATCTTTATCTGGGAGGACCCATTAAACGGTGGTTTGGTTTTTTTGTTGTTTGTTGTTCTTTTGTTGTATGTTTATGCTATTTAGTTGTTTTAAGACACTTCTTGTAATTTATTGACTATCTTTGTTGTACTTTGGTGATTCTTCACCCCATTTTTATTATGCTATTACTTGTCATTAAAAAATTCATTTTAAGTTCACAAATAATGTGATTCCATTCATATGTTTGAATTATGTTCCTATGGGGAATTGAAGTTGTTCGGTGAATTGATGAAATAGTGTTTGCTACGATAGACTTAAGCTTCTAATAAGATGGTGAATGGACTGACTTGTAAAAGAATTAGAAGTTATGTGAGAGCGATAATGAATTTGAATACTTGAAACTGACGTATTTTCCTTTTTAAATAGCGGGAACAGTTCTCAATAGAAAAGATGGAGTGAGGCGTGGATCAAGGTTAGCTGTTAGGTTGATCTAGATGGTCATCAGAGCTCCAGTAGGTAAAATCACCTATTTTAGGGGAATTAGAGGTCTACCTTATCTGCATTCTCTATCACCTTCCCTTTACCATTGGGCCTTTTCTTTGGGATTTGTGGGCGGCTCGGGACAGGCCCCCCTAACAACTTGTCTCTAATTTATATGACGAGGATTTACCATACACGTTCTAGCTCGACTGCTTAGTCCAAGAAGATGAAAGCTTTTATGGGACGTCATTGTCACCAGGAACATGCACATTTAATGCCTTTCTTGTAATGGGCAACGTTTCGTTGGGAATGACTAACATGTATCTTTACACTACCTCATGATAATGCTTCCTCTTTTTTAGAGTGCTTGAGTGTTTCGATCAATTTTTGATGAAATCTCAACATGTTAGTGGTGCGTAGAGGATCATATAACTTTTAATAGTTGAGGCGCATGTAAGAGGCTCTTGAAGCATCATTTTCCATTTTCTACCATTCACGACCAACAAAAGAACTTATTTCTACCTTTTTTCATCATTCTTACTTACGAGTTTTACTGTCCCACTAATTGATTAAGCTCATATTTAATGCTTGCTCGATAGTATTTTGACATGCATGAGTAGTCGATCCATCATCCTTAAGATAAAGTCTATGTCTTTACTCGAATTCGCATGTTTATAAGGTTTCCAGGGTAGTGGGATTTCACAACTTCTACTTCTCTTTCAAAATATTTTTGTGTTGCTTGCACTTTCTGATATGAGTGTCTGTGCCTGAAATTGCTCGATTATCCCATATAGTTCATATTATTCTCTTATATGCAAAGTTTCTTACTATGGATATTGCTTTAACTATTCATCGGAAGGAAAAAAGAGATATCTCAGTAGATTGGGAAATATTGGAGACTATTTCTGCCTTCGCGCGCTAGGGCAACTTAGACTACACCTTAACTAACGTGGGGTCTTTATAACTGGGGAGTTTTTCCATCATATAGAGACAAAAGGATATGTAGAGAATATGATGGATGTATTATTCCCTTCCACGAGTGATTATTCTCCCTTTGGGTTTTATCCTTTAATTAAACAACTTTAAGATCAACATTATGAATCATTTGATGATGGCCCCTTGAGTGCGTGTTTGTTAAGGACAATTAAACCTTGACCAATGCATTCAGTGAGCTAGGAGTTTGTTAAGAATTTTCAATATTTGTATGAATATAAGAGGGGTAGACCTACAACAGATTTATCTTCCACCTTATCAAGACTCAGAACAATGCAGTTAATTATACGGGCTACTAGGTTTGATTTCTTTTAGGAAAAACACTTGATATTTTGAGACTTATTCTGACAGTGTGAAGCATTTCAAGGATCTCTTCTTCTTGGTTAATCCTCTTAACAAATAAGCTCATGCAAAGATATGCAAAATAGAATATGATCTCTCCTATGTGTACACATTTATTCCACAATTTGTTGAGCCAAAGTCATTTCTTGACGGGGAACAAATCTTACATTTACAAGAAAGGGACCTATCCCAAGAAGTGGTTTACTTTAAGAGGAAACTCTTGAACATCTATGAGAAGTTTGACTATGTTGGTGATATGGTTCCTCCGGGTGCAACGTTAGGGAAATGACTAAAGAGATTTATTGAGACCCGTTTGTTGGTGGATGCTAGAATCGAGGGATAGAGGAAGGCTATCTTAAGTGACATAGAATTCTTACTCCTCTCAACTGTTTTCTTGAATAATTATTTTTAGACATCTTACTTACTGGTTATGAGATTCTATGAAGAGTGAAGAAGAAATGTGGAATATGAAAAAGGATCTCCAGGTTTCCTCTCTTCTGTCGGGTATTTCAAATATTCCATCTACTATGGAGCTTCTACTTCATAAACTTTGACCGACTACTCACAATATTCCTCCACTAGTACAAGGGGAAGTCTTGGTTTCACTTGGTTGGGCAATGATAGATGATGGCATGTGACCATCATAAATTAGGGGTGAGGAAAGTCCGACTCCCAACCTTAATCTTGAAGTACTCAAGGTAGAAAGGTCATTTATTAAGAATCATCAGTCAAGGTCTATTGATGATAATATATCGGCTACAACCATGTTACCTCTTATGCTTCTAGCTTTTATTGGCCCAAGGACGTCCATGAAGTTTCGGTGTTTCATCTATGATGAAGATTATCCTTATTTCATAAATAAGTATAAAAGATCTCTCTAGGGGGAGTTATCACAATTGGTGTGTCACACCCGCTGGTATCTGCCATCTCGGCCTTTTGACCATCTGGGCGAGGAGAATTATTCCTACCTGATATTCTACAAGGGGAGAAGGACATTCTTAAAGTGGGTTTATTCCTTTACCATTGAGAAAAATAAGTGTCAAGATGAAATTTTGGAAGCATATTCCTTCTTCCTGAGTATAAAGGATGTCGATGGACCTTTCGAGTATGCGACACTCGAGTCTAGAAGGAGAAGTTGCTTGCTCATAAAGTTACAGGGAAGAATGGGACTTTATCTTATTCACATGCATCATTATCTAGGGTAAAGGCTTCTCTTAATGAAGCAAACCAATTCTTTAAATCTTCCTAGAAAAGGATAGAAGAGCTGCATGTATCTTTAAAAGAGCCTCAAGAAGATAAGAAGAAAGCTAAGGACAAACTTAATAAGATACGTCTCGAGAACCTAACCTTGTCCAAAGAGTTAGCCAAACCATTAGAGGAAGGTTAATTTAATGCTTAAGACTCTAATGAAATTTCCTTGAAATAGGAAGATTATTTTTATCCTACCTAGCCGATCTCTCAAAAATAAGTTTGTCTTGATCAAGTGATTAAAGATGGGAAAGTGGTTTCCATGGTAGATTAGTCAAGTTTGTTTTTTTATCAGCATTCTCGTACCCGCCATCTGTGAATCCAATGAATAAGTAACCTTTATAATTCTTCTCCTGTAATGTATATTTCAGTTTGTTACTTACCAATGTTTTTTACTTATTTATTTGATATTGCTTTCAGTCACAAGTGTGTTTCTCTTGGACACAGATTTTCCCACGAGGTCGTGCTCAAAGTATTATTAGATGTCTCTAGGGACCATTCCCTACCAAGGGTCGATACTCCTTCCTTACCTTCAGGTGAAAAATTCGTTTGAGGTCGATGTATGGAAGACTCACCCATGCATATAGGATGAATAGCTACCAAGAAGAAGGGTGTGAGCCAGTATTTGCCACTTTGTGGCTTACTTTCTCTGTGTGTTCATTGGAATCTCAGGGAATTGATTTTTTTAGTCATACGCTTTTGGAGTTTGTGATAACACCCACTGAGTCTTTGTGATTGGGATTTGGTAGTACCGCAATGGAATTTATGACATAACCCCTCATTTTTTGTGATGGGGATTTGTTCTTTGTGGTTGTATGCTGCTAGTGTTTGTGAGTGAAGTGAAATCGTGATTTAAAATGCAACAGAAAATAAAATTTTCTCTTAATTAATAATTAGGAAGGAATAAGATCATATATAGATTGGTTACCTCTCGTGAAGGTTAACTATTGATGCATAATAAGAAGAACAATAACAAGCATTGAACAACAACACCTTTACTCTGTCCACACGAATAGAGTTCTTTCAATATTAGTGCTAGCTAATATATATATATATATATATATATATATATATATATATATATATATATATATATATATATATATATATATATATATATATATATATATATATATATATATATATATATATATATATATATATATATATATATATATATATATATAGAGAGAGAGAGAGAGAGAGAGATTATGACTAGGGTTTCACAAACCGAATGTATCAAGTGGGAAAACATCAGCTCAAGGGTCCTATTTTATAAAACCACTTGTGTTGACTGTATGCTAAAAAAATCCACTTAAGTGCACCATACCTTGTTGTGATTGGTATTCCACTTAATTATAATGTACCTTAAAGTGTTTTCCATTCCACTTAAGCACCATACCTTAAAATTTTCCATATTCCACTTAATCTCGGTGTACCTTAAGGTGTTCCATAATTCACTTAAGCTCGTCGTACCTTACGGTGTTTCGTAATTCACTTTATGATAAGGCTTCAGAAGAATGAATAATCGAGTAAGATTCAATTATTAATTTTATCTCTCATTGATATATCCTTATGTATGTGATCGTGTAGGTTCTTGCGACGATGGAAAATATATCAAATAAAAAATTTAATATAATAAACAGTGAGTGGTATCGATCAACATATCACTCCTATCCAAGTCACAAAAATGTCAAGAGATATTAGAAAACCTTATTTTAGATGATGGAAACTTAACTAGATGGGTGGTTAATAAATCCCTAGCTAGTTAAAAAATCTTTTCAAAAAATTAGTTTAAAACTTTGACAAGCGAAAAACACACAGATCAACTATCGTCTAATCCGAAACGTTATCAAAAAGCTCAAATATGTGTTAAACCAATGTTATATGAAAAGATAATGATAATCAGTCGAGACAATATATTTTCACAAAAATACACGTTTAAATATGATCACAATAGAAACGTGTTTCCAATGAAATCTAATTCAACAAACACAAAGAGGCAGATTATCAAATACTTGGTGTGTAATTGATGTTGGTCAGATTTTTCTTTCTGTTTTGTTGATTTCAAAAACCAATTATAATCTTTTGGATCGTAATCACTCAACAAAACAGTTTTGAATTTAACAAATGTTTATATAGGCTTAGCAATTGCATAATCAAAGAATTCAATAATTGGTAAAGGGCATGTTTCCCTTCTGCCCGACAACTTTGGTCGTGTGGCCCCAGAAACGACAAAACCACGCCTGCCCGTGACCGCATCCCTATTCGTAGCAACGGATAGTTCCAGGAACCTCTTCCCGTTACAACGGCTAGTTTCGGGCATCTCTTCCCAGGATAATAAGCACTAGCTTTCCGTTCATGCTTTCACGCAGAAATCCTAGAAGTTACCAATTTTTTGGGGCCTAATATCAAGACCAAAAGATTAGAACCAATGGCCAAGCGCCTGGGGCATTATATAAACCCTCACACTTGTGAGGGCCATGTATCTGATATTCAATTATAAAAACCCTATATTTTCTCTTGTATCTCTTTTCACTCTTACTTATTGGAGCATCGGAAAACCTTGAAGGTACACCCCCTCCTCCTTGATTCTAGCATTGCAAACGCAGATATCATCCCATTATAGGTTCTAATCACTAGTAAGATCTGTGGCGCCGTCTGTGGGAAATTTGTTCTCCCCATGTTTCTTTCCCCAGAAACCAAAGATCAAAACAATATTTCAAGATTCATATCATGGTCGATCCTGATGACAACCACCTTATTGGAAAAACCATCTTATCCCTTGTCCGTAAGACTGACTACAACATAGACACGCCTCTCCTTGAAGACATTCCTCTTAAGAGAGATTACTGCATCGTGTCTCCCTCCTTCGATGAAGTTGAGGACGACGACGACTAGTTCTTGGAAATTAAAAAATCCAATAAAGTCCAAGAAGAAGAGCCAATGCATTTCCATCCAATGGAGGTGCCGACCAATGTTGACCCAACCATGGTAGCCTTTTTTGCTGCACTAAATCGGACCAACCCTCTGATCCTCTGGTATATTGATAGGATCAGGGAACTTGGAAATGGATGGCGTTCAAGATCTCCTCCGCAGGATATCATCGACATGGGTCTTACAACCCATCACCACTACGACCCAGTCATCATCCAACACCATAAAACATCACTAATCAAGAAGCGCGATCACACTCCTTCTCATAGAGATCACAGATCCCAGGTTACCAAGAAGACCAAGCGAAACAAGAGATCAGAGAATCATCATTCTCCTTCCCCCAAACCAAAGAGCCGTATGAGGAGCGTAACTCCCCGTTAAGAGGACAGTCCTTGACGAGGAAGAAACAATTACTCTCCACCCCGGTCACCAAACCGAAGAGACGAGGACGAGCTCTGCAGCCCGTTGTCACGGGAAATCATGGAAACTCCCCTCCTTGTCGGGATGGAAAACCCCCCCAAACCTGGGGACATATGATAGAACCACTGATTCAGACAAACACTTTAAGAATATCGATGCATTTCTCGATTACTGAGGTGTTAGGGGCTCCATCAAGTGCCGACTATTCCCTACCAATCTGAGAAAGGGGATAATGGCCCGGTATAAAAGCCTTCCCGACGAGTCGATCACATCCTAGAAGAATCTTGGGAAGCAATTCTCCAAGCACTTTACAACATCTCGCTGTCACCCTGAATCAGATGCATCACTAGAAGCTATTATCTAGGGAAATGATGAGTCCCTTCGGGAAGACATTAAATGATTCAACCACGAAGCCATGCAAGTCTCTACGACTGACGGTATGAAAAAATATATGCTCAAGTGCGGACTATGTCCTCACAGGGACTTCACCAAGGAAATTAGAATTGAGACACCCGTAACATTAGATGCCCTCCTCCTAAAGACCCATGCATACATCCAGTAGGAGGAAAAAGAAGTTGTGAAGAGCGCACGAGACCCGTGACATCAAGAGAATGCCAAAATTTCAAAGCATGACGACTCCTCGACATCTCATCAGGGAGTTGATAAAAGAAAAGAGGATAGACACCGTGAAGTGCGGGAGTACAAAAGGCCTCTTGGGCAGTTCCATGACTACACGCCCTTCACCACCTCACGCAGGCGCATCTTGTCCAAATGCGTAAACTCAGAGTTTTTCAAGGCCGGGGTCCGCTTCCCCCGGCAGACACCGTCCAAGCCCAACACAGATAAAGCTAAATATTCTCGGTTCCACAAGAGCCAAGGGCATGTCACGGAAGAATGCATCCATCTGAAGGATGCAATCGAGATACTTATCCGAGATGGGCATCTCAAACAATACAAGAAAAAAATGTTCCCCGTGAAGACACCCTAAACACCATCTCCCAATGACACCAGTATACTGGTCACCATGTGCATTTCGCAACCAGAAGACTTCTACACCCTAGATGACACCAGGTACCCCATCTAATTCTCTACGCACATTCTTTGGGAGACTTTCCTCGTCGCCATGGCCATATTCAGTGGAGGATTCAATAAATTTACCATAGGCTCGATTGAAAGGAGGTTCGACCAACTGATTGATGCAAACTCCAACAGAAACTCCACTCTCGACAAATTTCGGGGGAGCTCCCTCCCCATCACGTTCTACCCGAAGAGCTCCTCGGAGGGGTGCCTAACTCTAGCATTCCTCTGCTTGTGAGAGAAAATATGGTCAACTTCAACCCAAACACATGCTTGTCGACCAAGGAAGTTCGGTTGACATAATGTACTCCCAATTGTTCTCCATAATACAGCTCAATGAAAAGCACATAACGCCTTACGTGGGCTCAAACCTTCAAGTCTTCAATGGGGAAGTCACAAAACCATGGGTATATGTCAAGTTAATCGTCACATTCGAGTTTCCGAGACGGCCAGGTCCATCAAAAACCAGTTCATGGTAATAGATTTCTTATCTCTATACCAGTGCATTCTGGGGAGGCCGACCTTGGCCGAATTAATAATTGTGCCCTCTACTGTGCACTTGAAAATGAAGTACTACACCTCAGAAGGACTCATCGCCACCCTCCACAGGGACATTGAGGCGCAAGGAGATGCTTCAAAGAAGCCTCGAAGGGGCTGAACACCATCAGTGCACCACTCCAAAAGGCCAACAAACCTACCCGACCCAGCAGCTCAAAAGATATGAAGTCACTACCTCACTTTGACATGATCAATCTTGATAGCCGTTTCACTAAAGAAGACCTACGATATCAGAAGAAATTAGAGAAGGAGACCCGACGGACTATAAAAAGTTCCTTAATGACAGCCAACAACGAGGAGCCTGCCCATCCTCTATGCCCAATCTCAGCGACAACAAAGTCACGAGGACATCTCCTACAGATAACACTCCAAAAAAATTATGGGATAAGTTCCCCAGGAAACGCGACGGGTGCAGTTTAGTGAGGAAGGAACTCCCCGACACAGGGACCCATAATTCCTACGAGCAAACGCTTCCTCGAAGCATGAACCATGAACACCGTATAAAGTTAATCGAAAAATTCATGAGATTCATCTGAAATCTCATAGGACTCCCTGGAAAGTTCATAGGATTCATTGGAAAATTCATAAGGTTCTTCGCAGAACCCAGATCCTTCACGACGACCTCCCTGGGCGCCACCGGCACTAGCCTATTTTCTATCCTAAACGGAGCTTGAGTGCCCCCTAGAGAGGATAACAAGGCGGTTGGCATTTGACAAATGGCTTAGCCACCATCAAACAGTAATAACTCACCGGACCTAAGCTTAAAAAGCTCACATAACTAGAATTGTAACTGACACTTAACATACAAATCAAAAGGAAGCTGAGGAACTTACTTGATTAACGATAAAATGGTACTGGTACAAGGTGTTTCAGCGGCGACGATGACAAGAACGGTAGTAGAATCTCTAAAACTCGAGAGCAAGTGAAAAAGGAAATTTGGAAAACTTTGCCAATGATTTCCTCCTTCTCCTATTTATGGTTCATACCCAGGGCACGGGGAGGCGTGTCTACAACTAGGGAAGCGTATTGACAGTAAACCTAGTCTAGATAGCCATCATTGTACATGTGATGTGACGTGTGGCCCTAGGAACATGACATTTTTACTTCTTAAGATTTAACCAACTTTTCGTCTCCTCGAATGACGAACATCCCTCGTCGAGCACAAACGGAAAATTCTCACATGAGCATGACCTCGAAGAATAAACTTAAGGCAAACCTATGCACGGACAGGGTAACCGCAGGTAACTCTCAACATCTTAAAACGGCCAGGATCATGGTACAAAGTTTCCACATTTTCTTATCAACAAACAAGAATAGAACACTTTCCTTATTGATGCACGATGTAACGCGGTGGGAGAAATGACTTGGTCGTTTTGCATTTGATCGAAAATGTTGCAGTTAGCAAGAGTCGCCACTGACTTTTCTTTTATCCAAAAGGAAAGGCTGAAAAGAACAGGAAAGACCTTTGAGATGTTTTCTTGAGTTTGGGGGGTAGATTATGAAAAAGGAGGGTATTAGCACCCTTTTCATCCATGGTTTTCCATGGGCTCTTAGTTACTTGCTAGATCACTTGCTTTTGTTTGAAAATATGCTTTGTGTGGTTTTTTGAAAGTATTTTAAAAAGGTGCCATCGTTTAGGAAAACTTTGTAATGATTCTCGTTCGTAACAATGTATACAAAGTGTTGATCTTTTGAAAATATTTTCAAGTTTGAAAGTTTTTTTTTGAAAGTGTTGGTGTTTGTTTTAAAAATAGCAAGGATGTTTTTGTTTTAAAATTGAGCAAGCAACTAGGAACAATCTACCTACTCAAAAGTATTTCATGTTTATTTCCTTTCTCCTTTGACATTGTTATCTTACCATTAATTTGGTAAGTAACCCTATCTTTGGATGTAAAAGGGACGGGCGTGGGTCATCGTATAGCCATGATTAGCAATATTGTAAGGTATCTTGGCATTTTCTTTAGGGACTAAGATCATTTTGAAAGGAAACTTTGATAGCATCATCGAGGGACTATGATCTTGTATTTTTGCTTGTTTTTTCTAAGATACCTCACATGCATAATATGGTTATTTTTGTAAGGCAACGAAGTGGATTTACCCTAATGGTGTATGTGTGCAAGTGTATTGGTTTACATGCTTGATTTGTCTTGATTAGGGTTTCCTATTTGTTGGTTTTAATCTTTCCATACAAAACCCTAATTACTAGCATTTGTATATAAAGCATTTAAATTGCGGAAAATAAAAAAATACTAAGCTATTACATCATTTAGGGAAGGGGGTGTACAAATTTATAAATGGGGGATTGCAAGAAATTAAATCTAAATAATTATTACAACCATATTGAATATTGCACAAAAATGAATAAATAAAATGCAAGAATGTAAATGTAAAAAGAAATCTAATTTTTGTTTGGTTTTCATAAAAAGGGCATTTTGACCTAATTAATTAAAAAATAAAATAATTAACTAAAAATAAGAAAATTAAGATTAAGTTAATAAAAGAAAATAACTTACTAAAACAAACAAGTTTTTTAGGGTTTTTGTGAATTTAATTAGTAAATAAAATTAATTAAATAAAAAGTCCTAAATTTTAAATTGATTTTAATTTACAAGAAAATAAAAATAATAATAATTAAGACTAGTTATCTAAGTCTTTAAAAAAGAAATTAATTTATTAAAGAAAATGTTTTTTTTTGTTCTTTTAGTTTTTTTTATGAAGAAGAATAAACTAAATAAATATAAATAATAAAATATAAATATTTTTGGATTTTTTATTAATGAAAATAATAATAATAATAATAATAATAATAATAATAATAAAGAAAATATAAAATGAAAATAAAATAAAATAAAAAAAAGAAAGAAAATAAAATAACAAAGAAAAATAAATGGGCCAGGGGTACAAACAATAAGGCAGGGGGTCAGAAATAGCAAAAAAGTAAGACCCAATCATTTGGAGGCCCAAGCGCTGCAAGAATAAAAAAATGTCAAAAAAATGTGAAAAAATGCAAAAGGCAGCGCGTTGGGTGTTGAACCCACGCCCTCTTGGTTACCAGCGCGCTGTCTTACCACTGGGATGACTATACATCCATTAACTTAACTGAAACGATAGATATATAATACAAAATGAGTCATGAATACACTTCATCTTCAACCTTCAGTCAAAGGACCTGTAACTTCATCATTGCTCAACCATTCATAAAACTTCCAACATCAAACTTGTTAGAAATTTTCTCACAATTCTGAATATGTAAATAACTTAAGCCAATTCTCAAAAATGAGCATGAGTTTCTAATGGTACCAAATCCTGACCTAAATATTTTCAGAGGTTCAGATTCAAAATTCTAACTACTCAAACAACAATAATGAAATCTAAGGATATGGTTAGCTTCAGGACAATGATATTTACATTTCTTATTCACAAATAAACCATTAATTATGCTTGTATAAAGAGTTCAAAGTTAAGGAAACTTACCTCAAAACGGGAAATCATGTTTTGAGTTTGAGCTTGTTTCAAGTGATGGTGATGATCAGGTTAGCTTCCTTGAGGTCCCAGGAAGCTAATACAATGATTAACTTGAGCAATGGATGGCTGAAATGGTCTAGAGAAGTCAATGTGCAGACTCTGTTTTTTGGTTATGGAGGTTATGGCAAATGGTGTTACAGTTCTGGAATGAGGATGGGGATGAATAGTATTTGATGTAAGGAAGCTTTAGGAACCAAAAGGCTTGAAAACTCATGAGGGAGATATGAGTTTCAAGTTTTTGGTTGGAATGTGAAATAATGGAGATTTTTGATTAAGTTCTGAGTTCTTGTGTGTTTTAGGGCTTGTGTATGCGTGTGTTTTATTGCAAATTACTTGTGTATCTATAAGCAAAAGGTTAGAGATGTTTTGCACAAGGGATTTCTGAGTTATATGGTTATGGCTAGGTTGCTTGATTTTGAAGAAAAGTGAGAAAATGTAGTTTCAAGGTAGAAAGTATAAGCATGTAGAGTGGTTAGGCACTTTAAACATGTTTGCTTCTGATCATCTATCTTGAGTGTGGAAAGAGACAACAACTTAGGAGCTTAAGGAGAGTTGACATTTACAAAAGCAATGCTTTATCAAAATAGTAATGGTAACTTTGTTCCATAAATGGAAAACCAACTTGGACAAAGCTTCAAACACTTGGATAAGGGCTTAACAAATTTTGTAAACCATTAATTAAAGAGTGAAACACAAGTTTGAGGCCTTCAAAGTGAAGATTATGCAGCATGGCTATGGATTTGAATTCTTGTTCATCACAAAAATGACCTATAATTCCATTTTGAAACCCTAACTTCCTCTCTTCGATTCTCCTTGCTCAAGAATGATCTCAAGGAGTTATTGGACATTTTAGAAAGCTTGCAATGTGCTCTATAATCCATATTTGAATCACTTTTTAAAATTCCACTTGGAACTATATGAAAAAATTCCATGAAGTTAGGTCAAAATCCTGTCTAAACTAGGGCAAAAATTTCACTAAGTGTTTTGTTTTATGACTATGACTTCATGGATTAATAACTTGAGATCCAAGAATTTATAGGAGAGGTTGTATAAAGAAATGTTTTAGATAACATGGAGATCTAAAACTTTCATGTTGAGAGTTTCTTTTGAATCATTTTGCATCATGGTGAAAAACTGGCTTAAAGTTGTGAAAAAATATGAAGTTTTCAACACTTAGAAAAATTTCTAAGTTTGGAAACTTTGACTTTTCAAAATGAAATCTTGACTTTTTGATTTCTTGATGAACAAGTTTCATATTTTGACATGTTTTGATGAATTGTTATCTTTGACACTTGATTTTGACCAAAAAGTCAAAGTTTGACTTTTCAGTGTACATTTGACTTTTAATCAGTTGACTGAAAAATCAACTATCAATCAAATGACTTTGAGCAATGTTTTGAGTCATGCCATTAGGTTAAAATGATGCAATTGTACTCTTGAGATCATGCCTCAAACCAATTAACCATTTGTTAGGTCAAAAATCAGAAATTGCCTTTTCTCAGTCAAAACCCTAATTTTGACCATTTTGCCCTTTTGGTGATCTGATCAAATTTCTTAAGGAATTGTGATCCAAACTTGATCAAATGACATATATATAGTTTATAATGTTGACATGGATCTAAAATTATGAAGTTTGACTATAAATTGACCACAATTGACTTTTTCCCCAATACAGTTGATTTTTAGGTCAACTGCTCAATTGACTGGGCAAAAATGTGATCCAAGACTTGAAACTTGACATGAGAAACCTTGAGGGTCCATAATGATCCATGAAAGTCAAATAAGGCATTAAAAGTTCAATTATCCTTGTGCAATCTCAAACCCTAATTTCAGTCATCAGTGCTTAAGGAGGTGTCTTGAGCTGATTAATCCTTGTGCAGTCTTGAACCAAAGGAGATCTTGTGGAAAAATATTTGATAAATGAGAGGGAAAATTTTGGGGTACAACAGCTTCCCCTGTTCAATCTTCTTAAACCTGAAGAGTTAGATTGGTGGATCTGCCATTCGTGACTTGAAGGTGGAAGATGATTGGACACTAGAGTGCCCAAAAATTTGCACTCCAAGATGAATTGTGAATGGGCTTATATATGCCATTTGGAGGAATGATGGAGATTTTCTGGAGATGGGCTTGTAGATGCCATCCAAAGGTGAATGTTGACAGAGAATGGACTAAGTCTGAACTTGGTTTCAACTGGAAAAGAATCAGAATAAATATTTGGAGCGATTTATCTGAACCAGGAGAAGTCTTGTATGTTGTTTGACTGGGAAGAATCAGAATAAATCTTGGAGCGATTTATCTGAACCAGAAGTGTTCCTTTGGAAAGCATCTGGATAAACCGTTGAGGGGTTTAAACTGAACCAAAAGAGATCTTGAATATTCTTTAACTAGAAAGAATTAGAATAAATCTTTGAGTGAGTTATCTGAACCAGAGAAAGCGTTTGCAGGAAAGAATCAGAATAAATCGCTGAGAGATTTATCTGAACCCGAAGTGTTCCTTTGGAAAGCATCAAGATAAACCGTTTAGGGGTTTAAACTGAACCAAAAGAGATCTTGAATATTCTTTAACCGGAAAGAATCAGAGTAAGTCTTTGAGTGATTTATCTGAACCAGAGAAATTGTCTGCGGGAAAGAATCAGAATAAACCGTTGAGAGATTTAAGCTGAACCCGAAGTGTTCCTTTGGAAAGTATCAGTATAAACCGTTGAGGGGTTTAAACTGAACCAAAAGATATCTTGAATATTCTTTAACTGGAAAGAATCAGAGTAAATCTTTGAGTCATTTATCTAAACCAGAGAAAGCGTCTATAGGAAAGAATCAGAATAAACCATTGAGAGATTTAGGTTGAACCGGCAGGGATCTAGAGAAGAATCAGAATAAATCATTGAGAGATTTATCTGAACCAGAAAAGACATATGCGAGAAAGAATCAGAATAAATTGTTGAGAGATTTAAATTGAACCGGCAGGAGCCTGAATGAAATATCTGTTATGTAGATAGTTGACCAGTCCTTTCTTGGGAATTGATCTGTAATTGACTTGCTCAAAATTTGACGATAATTTTTGTTGATTGATCTTTCCTTAAAAAGATGAAAGGTTAGTTGCATGCAAAGTCATGATGTATGAAATGCATGGTGTAATGATGTTCTCAAAATAAATGAGATTGTATCATATGTATCTGTGTTGTCAATGCTATGACATATGGATGTAATGTATGGGCACGTTAATTGTTATGCCACAGTGTTGCTGGAATTGGGGAAAATAAATCCCTGAGCAATGCTGAGAATGAGGAGTGCAAGTCTTCATGTTTCGAAGTTGACGTGTTGATGAGTTTCCATTTGTTATAGAAATAAACTATGTTGTGTAAGGGAAATGTCGAGTATTGCTTGTAGACCTCGTGAAATTCTGCTTGGGGAATCATGAGAAGCTGGGTGACCATCACTGGGGAATCTTCGGAGTGGTAACCAGAAGTTTTGTTCTGTCTGGGATGTGAGGGAGATTGATATCATTAAGTTGCATACTGGAGATATGTTAGTTATCCTGTAGTGGGATGTCCCATTTTCTGTTCTTGCTGGAAAAGTACCTGCAGGGGACTTTATGGAATAGTCTAAAGATATTATCCTATTTCTTAAAGCCATTAGTGATTGTCTTTCTATTTTCTGTTCTCCTTCTTTTTGCTCATTTGTAAACAGTAGTTATGTTCAAATGCATATGCTCAAAAATAAATCGTTGGACGTTTTTGTAAATAAAACACAGAAATAAAAGAAAAAACAGATAGTTTTGCACTTTCAAAGGAATATCTTTGTATTAAATTGAGTAAGTATTTTTGTACAATGAGACGAACATTCTAGTAAGAGAATTTCGTTGTAGAAAAATGAAAATTTGGTAAAAAGAAAAGATAGCTATGTGAAATAATCCCATGGGGTTCTCATTCTGCTATAGCCTTCGTGTCTCCGAGCGTCTTGTCCACTTGCTGCCTTGTCCGAAGTTGATTGGATTGATTTGACCCGTTTGAGTTTGCCAGTCGATGCTAGAGGTTGTCTGTAAGGTGATCCAGGGACATAGTCATACGCTTTAATTCCCTAACTTTTTCCTGGACCGCCCATTCAGGTTTTTAGTCCACCGGGATACCCTTTTTTGCCCAAGCCGCCCTTTCAGGTTTTTAGCTTGCCGGGTGTACATATATTTTTACATTTTATCCCTAATTTTTTCCCGAACCTTTGTGGTTCGCCGGGATGCCCTTGTTTTTCTTAGGTGTATCAACCTAGCGGGTCTCTTATGCGTAGTATCTTTTGACTATGTCTGCATTCACAAGATGTGGAAGGTCGTCTCCATCCATAGTGGTTAGGATTATTGCTCTGCTAGAGAATATGCTTTTGATCACAAATAGTCCTTTGTATGTAGGAGTCCATTTTCCCCTGGGGTCACCTTGTGGTAATATGATACGCTTGATTACCAAGTCACCAACCTGATATACCTGACGTCTGACCTTTTTGTTAAAATCTTTGATCATACGTTTTTGGTACATCTGGCCATGACAGACAACCGTAAGCCTCTTCTCATCAATTAGGTTCAACTGGACTAGTCGAGTTTGGATCCAATCATCTTCATTCAGCCCTACATCCTTTATGATTCTTAGAGAAGGTATTTGGACTTCAATTGGTAGAACAACTTCCATGTTGTATACCAAGGAGAAGGGAGTTTCCCCTGTTGATGTGCGTGCCATGGTACGGTAACCATGGAGAGTGAATGGTAGCATCTCATGCCAGTCCTTGTATGTAACTGTCATTTTTTGTATGATCTTCTTAATATTCTTATTTGCGGCTTCGACAACGCCATTCATCTTTGGCCGGTAAGGGGAAGAATTATGGTGTTGGATCTTGAATTGCACGCATAGTGCGATGATCATAGTATTATTGAGATTCGTACCATTGTCTGTGATGATCCTCTCTGGGATACCGTACCGACATATGAGATTTTGTTTGATGAATCGGGCTACAACATTCTTGGTAACGGAAGCAAAAGAAGCTGCCTCAACCCACTTTGTGAAATATTCAATGGCCACTAGGATGAAGCGGTGTCCACTAGAAGCTGTAGGTTTGATTTCTCCAATCATATCTATGCCCCACATCGTGAACGACCAAGGAGCAGTTAGGACGTTTAGAGGAACTAGAGGTACATGCACTTTGTCAGCATAGATCTGACACTTGTGGCAGGTTCGAGAATGCTGATAGCAATCTGCTTCCATGGTGGACCAGTAATACCCTGCCTGTAGGATCTTTTTAGCCATCGTATGCCCACTGGAATGGGTGCCAAAAGTGCCTTCATGTAGATCAGCCATTGTGATCGGTGGATCTGGAACTGACTGTTTAACGCTGGTTTCGCGAAATGTCGCGGAAACAAGAGTCGCCACCATCTTTTATTTTCTCCAAATGGAAAGGACAAAAGCACAGAAAAATTCCTTATGAGATTAGTTCTCGGTTCGGGAGGTAGATTTATAGAAAGGGAAGGTGTTAGCACCCTTTCTATCCATGGTTATCCATGGGCTCTTAGATACTTGCTCACTTGTGTTTTCAAAATGTTTGTTTGCTTTTCAACTGTGGGTTTAAAAAAGTTTCGTTTAAAATTTCAGTTCGACTCTTGTATCAGTCCTCAAGAGTGTTTGAAAAGTTGTTTTTGAAAGCTTTTTGCAAAGTGTCGGTGTGAAAAGAAGTTTTTGATTTGTTTTGAATTAGAGCAAGTATCTACGAGTCATCTACCTACCATAAGGAATTAGCCTGTGTAAATGTCCTTGAGGTAGTGCCATCCCACCATTGAGAGGTAGGTAGCACCACCGTTGGAGGTGTTCGGGTCAATTCGAGGGTTAGGGACAGTGTGGTCACCGGGCAATAGTAAGATACCTTAGAAGCTACCCTTATGCCATTGATCTTTTTATTCTGAGGCAACTTGTTTCGAGGCAACCGTTTCGAGGCAACTAGATCGATGGAACATAAGGACTCACTAAGACGTCTTATACTCGACGACCACGTTTCGAGGGGCAAGGCAACAGTGTGATCACCAGAGCAACAGTAGGACACCTTAGAAGCTACCCTTATGCCATGTTCATGGACATAAGGACTTACTAAGACGTCCTGTACTCGACGACCACGTTTCGAGGGGCAAGGCAACTGTGAGGCGTACCCTAGGAGTGGTGTGTGAATTGTGTGTCATTTTCAGTTATTATTTGTCTTGTCATGCATTGGGTGAGCTACGCTTTGATTTTATTTGGGCATACATTCTTTCATGTGATTATTAACAGTTAAAAGGTGCGGGAATTAAAATGCGGAAAATAAAGGTCTTACGCTATTACAAAGGCGCGGGTCTACAACGCCAAATTAAACCAAGACCCGATTTGAAATAAAATGCGGAAAGTAAATGTCCTAATTATTATTACAAGGCCTTGGGGCAATTACATAATATTTAAAAGAAAAATGTAAATAAACGCGCGACAAGAAAATATAAGCGAAAGCGAGGGCGTTGGACCCTTTAAAGGAATTAAATCGAAATTATAAATTAATTAAATTAAATAAAAGAAATAACTTATTTTTTTTGGATGTTTTTGGATTTATGAAAATAAAGAAAATTAAATTGGAATTAAAAGTTAAATAACTCTAGTTCTAAATTGTTTTTAATTTATTAAAAAAATGCATTAAAGTTAAAACCTAAAATTAAAACTAAATTGATTATGAAATTTATTTACAAAAAAATGTTGATGAATTAAATTAAAATAAAACATATTTTTATTTTTATGATTTTCTGATTTTTTTGTTTTATGAAAATTGTTTTTGATGAATTAATTAAAATAAATAAAACAAATAAAAAAAATGAAAAGAAAGAAAACAAAATGCAAACTGTGGGGGGGATTGACCCCAATTAAGGAGGTGGCTTGATGAATTCTGGCCCAACAGGAGGAGGCCCTTTGTTGACTTTTTTGAATCACATGCTTACGCATTGACTGGAGTATTCCATGGACTCTTGGTTCCTGGCCACTGGATGGATCATTAGGGACACATGGCAAGCACAAACGCTGGGTGTATGATGGATTACTGAATGGTGCACTGCATGGGAAAGGGTTAAACAAAATAATAGAAATAATGTGAGGGGACCTGGGATTCAAACCCAGGTCCCAGTGTTTACCAGCTAATGCCTTGACCAACGGAGCCATTTGTGCGCTTTTGTATTGTAATGAAAAATAAATAATATGAAACAAAATCAAAATCAACGTTATGAAATAAAAAAAAAGCGCTGGAATTCAAACTCTCCATTCACGTCGTGCCACACAGTCTTCTTCTCCAATTGTTCCTGTAACAAAAAGGATAGCGGGGGTTTTAACCCCCCCAAAATACAGGTTTATGGATAATAGCGAATAGCTCATATGGACATATAAATAGGGCGCGAATAGTTGGTTGAATCCGTCTGGAGATCCTGATTCTAACCATGGTAATTGGATGTCCTGATTTTACAGTGTGTGCAAACGCCCAATTTGAAGCTTGAGAAACCCTAAAACATTTCAATGGCATATTTCGCTACAGGCATTGTTAGTTAAATTAAAGGTTACCATTAGTCTCAAAACCTTCATATTAGTGTAAATCCATATTCAAAATGTATCAAAAATGCATGCATATTGGAACACGATTATGAGAAAAATTTGAGAAAGTTTGACATCTATATACCAATTCCTTGCGCGTGGGGAGTTGATTCTGATTGGAATAGCTTCCTTGGGATGTCAGCAACGTGTTTGGATAGGAATGAGGACTTGAAACAAGCTCTAGAAGTGTTTTCAGTTTTGAAAATTTTGGCAAAATATGCAAGTTTGCTTCTGAGTTTTGGGCACAGCTTCGGTCTTGTTTTTGTGTCTGATAGCTTGTATATACATTATGCAATGAGTTTCAATTGGAATTAAGGGCCAATAATGCAAGGCATTCAAACTTGAGATTTTCCATAAACCTCCATTAACAAACTTTCCATCTTTGTACCAATTTTGAATTCTTGCTTGATTAGGCCTTGAAACGAATTTGGGATGTGGTATAATGATGATTCAAAGCTAATCAAGACCAAATATGCCCCTTAATTAACCTTCTTGATTTTCATTTGATTTTAAAGGATTTAAAATGAATTAAATCCAATAAAATCAAATAAAAATGAAAAAATTAATTTTAAAATTTGAAATAAAATGTGGGACACGTGGGAAGTATGGTCAAGCTGATTCAAATGGAAAAAGTGGGCCCCTTTTGTCAAAAATGAAATTTCAAGGATAAATGATTTTGGCCATTTCACAAAACTTTCCCAACTTCTCCAATGCATATCTTGCTCAATTTTGAAGTTATGAACATGTTCTTGGACATTTTGGAAAGGTCTTGAAGTCCTCTAACCAATTTCTTTGGTCCCATGTCATTTTTATTTTCCAATATCAAGTTATGGTCTTTGACTTAAAATCCCTTTTTGTTGACTTTTGAAAATGGCCTATAATGTTGAAATTGATAACTTTTTGTGAGAGCATTTCTTGGACTTGGAATGTGAAGATGAGTTGTAGGAAATGTCTTCCCCTTCAAAATGAGCCTTGGATGGGATTTTTCTGATGAACCATGAAAAAGTTATGCCTTGGTCAAGTTACAGTTGACTTTTCAGCTGTCCAAAAATAGAAACTTTTGACACCTTGATGATTGTTGAGCCATTCTTTGAGAATCATGATAAAGCATTGATCAAATGATGATTGTGGCTTCAAAATAAGATGTTGACCAAAATTTTTGACTTTTGACTGCCAAATGACCATTTTGCCCCTACAGTTGACTGTTGAGCAATTAGGGTTTTTGACTGTGCAGCTTGACCTTGTGAGCCTTGAAACTTGAAATGTAGGTGCTTGAAAATGTGTATGAGCATGGGAGACTTGATTGAGCTCTTGAAAACTTCAACTTCCTTGCAAGAACCAAAACCCTAGTTTGACTGGCTTAGGAGGATGGTTGATTGTGTAGCCCTTGAATAGACTTTGAACCATTTGCTTGTCATAACTTTGAAGATTATGGGAGGGAAAATTTTGGGGTACAACAGTTGCCCCTGTTCAATCTTCTTAGACCTGAGGATGTAGATTGGCTTGTGTGCATTTCGTAATCTGAAGGTGGAAGATGATTGAACACTAGAGTGCCCAGAAATTTGCACTCACATAGTAGAGTATCAACAGTGTGATGTCGGGAATGGGCTTACAGATGCCATTTGGAGAGATGGGGGATAGGAGGATGGGCTTATAGATGCCATCTTGAGGTGTGACAGAACTTTGTCGGGAATGGGCTTATAGATGCCATCTAGGTGTCGATCGCGTAAGAGATTCCTTAGCGAGAACTTGCGTACCTGAGAAAGAAAGAAAATTACCTGGCCTGTTGCAGGAGTTGATCTTTTAACTCTTTATATAGATGTGCCCTGGCTGGATACAGGAGTCGAATCTTTAAACTCTTCAGACGTGCCCTGGCAGGATACAGGAATCGAGTCTGGTAATGTAGTCGTCAACAGATACACCCTGGCAAGATACAGGAATCGGATCTTCGAACTCTTCAGACGTGCCCTGGCAAGATACAAGAATCGAGTCTGGTACTGTAGTCGTCAACAGACACTCCCTGGAAAGATACAGGAATTGGATCTTCGAACTCTTCAGACGTGCCTTGGCAAGATACAGGAATCGAGTCTGGTACTGTAGTCGTCAACAGATACTCCCTGGCAAGATACAGGAATCGGATCTTCGAGCTCTTCAGACGTGCCCTGGCAAGATACAGGAATCGAGTTTGGTACTGTAGTCGTCAACAAATACTCCCTGGCAAGATACAGGAATCGGATCTTCGAACTCTTTAGACGTGCCCTGGCAGGATACAGGAATCGAGTCTGGTACTGTAGTCGTCAACAGATACTCCCTGGCAAGATACAGGAATTGGATCTTCGAACTCTTCAGACGTGCCCTGGCAAGATACAGGAATCAAGTCTGGTAATATGGTCGTCAACAGATACACCCTGGCAAGATACAGGAATCGGATCTTCGAACTCTTCAGACGTGCCCTGGCAAGATACGGGAATCGAGTCTGGTACTGTAGTCGTCAACAGATACTCCCTAGCAAGATACAAGAATCGGATCTTCGAACTCTTCAGACGTGCCCTGGCAGGATACAGGAATCGAGTCTGGTATTGTAGTCGTCAACAAATACACCCTGGCAAGATATAGGAATCGGATCTTCGAACTCTTCAGACGTGCCCTGGCAAGATACAGGAATCGAGTCTGGTACTGTAGTCGTCAACAGATACACCCTGGCAAGATACAGGAATCGGATCTTCGAACTCTTCAGACGTGCCCTGGCAAGATACAAGAATCGAGTCTGGTACTGTAGTCGTCAACAGATACACCCTGGCAAGATACAGGAATCAGATCTTCGAACTCTTCAGACGTGCCCTGGCAAGATACAGGAATCGAGTCTGGTACTGTAGTCGTCAACAGATACACCCTGGCAAGATACAGGAATCGGATCTTCGAACTCTTCAGACGTGCCCTGGCAGGATACAGGAATCGAGTCTGGTACTATAGTCGTCAACAAATACACCCTAGCAAGATAGAAGAATCGAATCTTCGAACTCTTCAGACGTGCCCTGGCAAGATACAGGAATCGAGTCTGATACTGTAGTCGTCAACAGATACACCCCGGCAAGATACAGGAATCGGATCTTCGAACTCTTCAGACGTGCCCTGGCAAGATACAGGAATCAAGTCTGGTACTGTAGTCGTCAATAGATAC
The DNA here is from genome assembly GCA_948472305.1 of Vicia faba. NCBI lineage: Eukaryota > Viridiplantae > Streptophyta > Magnoliopsida > Fabales > Fabaceae > Vicia > Vicia faba. The sequence continues at coordinate 229,595,443 of OX451739.1, read as the reverse complement.
ACCCTGGCAAGATACAGGAATCGGATCTTCGAACTCTTCAGACGTGCCCTGACAAGATACAGGAATCGAGTCTGGTACTGTAGTCGTCAACAGATACACCCTGGCAAGATACAGGAATCAGATCTTCGAACTCTTCAGACGTGCCCTGGCAAGATATAGGAATCGAGTCTGGAGTCTCAAAAGGTGATGAATGAATCAGGGATGGTTACTACCTCAACGGGACAGTGAGAGAACCTTGGATGATTACTACCTCAACAGTAACGATGAGAGAATCTGGGGCGATTACTACCTCAACAGTAACGATGAGAGAATCTGGGGCGATTACTACCTCAACAGTAACGATGAGAGAATCTGGGGCGATTACTACCTCAACAGTAACGATGAGAGAATCTGGGGCGATTACTACCTCAACAGTAACGATGAGAGAATCTGGGGTGATTACTACCTCAACAGTAACGATGAGAGAATCTGGGGCGATTACTACCTCAACAGTAACGATGAGAGAATCTGGGGCGATTACTACCTCAACAGTAACGATGAGAGAATCCGAGGCGATTACTACCTCAACAGTAACGATGAGAGAATCTGGGGCGATTACTACCTCAACAGTAACGATGAGAGAATCCGGGGTGATTACTACCTCAACAGTAACGATGAGAGAATCCGGGGTGATTACTACCTCAACAGTAACGATGAGAGAATCTGGGGCGATTACTACCTCAACAGTAACGATGAGAGAATCTGGGGAGATTACTACCTCAACAGTAACTATGAGAGAACCTTGGGCGATTACTACCTCAACAGTAACGATGAGAGAATCTGGATGTCTTCTACTGAGTCTTTATTAGGAAAATCTTTAGGAATCGATTTAACTGGACCAGAGAAGGCCTTTGACTGGATAAGAAACATAAAAATCTTTAGGAGTCGATTTAACTGAACCAGGCAAGGTCTTGGAATCTTCAACTGAGTCTTCATCAGGAAAATCTTTAGGAATCGATTTAACTGGACCAGAGAAGGCCTTTGACTGGATAAGAAACAGAAAAATCTTTAGGAGTCGATTTAACTGAACCAGGCAAGGTCTTGGAATCTTCAACTGAGTCTTTATCAGGAAAATCTTTAGGAATCGACTTAACTGGACCAGAGAAGGCCTTTGACTAGATAAGAAACAGAAAAATCTTTAGGAGTTGATTTAACTGAACCAGGCAAGGTCTTGGAATAGCTGAGAACTTAATTGGATCCTTCCTGAAAGGTAAAGATCAGTCATATGCAATGCATGATATAGATCAAGCCATGATGTTCTCAACATAAATGAGATTGTGTATTCATGATGCATATATGCATGCTATAATGTATAGAAATGCGATGTTTATGAATGTATGTTTTTGTCTAGGAAAGTAAATCCTTAACGGGTGCCGGGAAGTCACATCCTGGGCTGATGTTGGAGAATAGTGCTTTGTTGTTTCCACTGGGGATGATAGTTGCAAGAATACTGACAGGAGAAGATAACTCCGTTAGGGAATAAACTTGGCGAATGGATTACTCTGCGGGGAGAAAATTGTTCTAGCGATCTTGCTGGGGAACAATACTCTGTGGGGAGAGAGGTACTTTGCTGGGATGTTGATGGTAACTTCGCTGGGGATACCGTTGTTATGTTGGAAGTGTTAATAGACTTCGCTGGGGATAGGAAGACTTTGCCGAGGACGACCTTTCCGTGGCTTTTGGTTGAGGATAACCCAGTTATATCCTGGTAGGGAAATAACCTTTGAATAAAGCCGGGGGACGCGTTCGTGCTCTGTAGGAGGTAAGCTTCCAGAATCTACTGGGGATAAGCTTCCTGCTGGGGAGATGGATTCAAACTTTCCTGGGGAAATCTTGAACTATACTGGACTCTCCTGGGGAAATCTTTGAGATATACTGGGGAAGTGGCTCCACTGGAGGTCTGATCTACCGCCGGGGAACAATATTAGATCAAGACTGCCGGGGATGCTTGTTAAGAATATTCGTATATTGTACTGGGGAATGTTGAGATCTGTGGGAGATACCCAACTTCCTTAAGGCTGATAATATAGCTTTGCTTGGGGAGAGTGCATTGACTTGCTGGCTCACTCTCTGGGGAATTAAGGTATATTGGTTATGTTCTTCGGCTGAACTTACCTTGGTACCTTGATGGACAGAACCATTAGATCGCTTAGACCACCCATTATTGCCCCTATTTCTGAGGTGGGAGAGGAATACTTGTGAGGTGCTGATAGTTGTTGATGGACAAACCTTTTCTGGTAGGCAGGTGACACGATGACAGGACATAGTCGTACGTTTTGATCCCTAACTTTTGCTTGGACCGCCCTTTCGGGTTTTCAGTCCACCGGGATACCCATTTTTGCCCAAGCCGCCTTTTCAGGTTTTCGACTTGCCGGGTGTACAGATTATTTTCATTTCATCCCTTATTTTTGCCCGAACCCTTTTGGTTCGCCGGGAAGCCCTTATTTTTGCCTAGGTATGTCAACCTAGCGGGTCTTTAATTATGCGTAGCATTTTTCCGACTATGTCCATACTCTCAGGATGTAGGGAGGTGCCCCTGTCAGTGGCATTGTGTAGCCATATTACCAGAAGATGTCTGATCGTGCAAGATTTGTTGCTGGAATTCCTGTCCAATGCCTCAAGTGACTTAGGCGGAGGTTTGCCCCTGGCTGTTTGACCTTTGAGAGATTCTCCGAATCTTGACCGGACTGCCCCCGTTGACGGACACTGATCATGTATGCCCCTTGATTGGAAGTGCTTTTGTTCACTAGGTACTCATCGTGCGAATTTCCCTGCTGCTCAAACAAATATTCATATGCAAACAAAGTTATGTTAAAAATGCAAAGCTTATGTCTGTTTCGAAGTTTTTTGGAAATGCATTCTTTTTCATAAAACTAGTGAATGTTTGTAAAACGTGATGTCAACTCCGTATTTTATCGCAAGCCTTAAGGAGTCAGGATACCTTTCGTAACAGTATGCTTTCGAACTAACCCATGCTTCAGCTAGGACTTTTGAGGGTTATAACGTGGCCTGGTTCACGGTTTAAGAAACAAAGGATAAAGGCTCAAATTATTTGTACCCACCTGTTCTTCGTGATGTTCTTCAAACCTAAACTCATCTGATCGTGCGTTAGACCTTGTTTGAGTTTTTGTCCTGATGTTCCAATGATGGTTCAGATATTGATATTTTGTTTTGAATGGGCAGTCATTTCTTTTTTGGTTGAGGGTTTGTAGGACCTCTTTCTTTTTTTTTTGATTTTGTTATCCCTATTTTTTTGCCTGAACTATTTCTTTTGTGATTACAGTCAGCGGGATGCCCCAGTTTTTGTAAGTCTCCTTCATAGGTTTTGACTTAATGGGTTTTTATTTTGAGAAGTAATGACTGCCTGTTTGTATGATTGTTCGGAACCATCACTGTCTTCTTTTTTTGTAAGGGCCTCTTAGGTGCCATTCGTTATGCACTTGGATCAACTGAGAGACTACCCTGCCCCAGGTTATGATTAAGGGTTTTAAATTTCGAAAAGAAAAACTCCTACTTCTTTGGCTCAGAGGGGTTGACGAGGGATTATCTTCCTTATAACTCCAGTGTTTAGGAATTGAAACAATGCCTATACCTCATCAGCGGGGTATGTTCAAAAGCATACTGTAAAGATCGTGGTATCGTTTTCGTCATCCTCCCTCAAGAGGCTTAGAATTATTAATCGAGTGTTGATCATCAGAAAAAATATGAAAATAATTTGCATATAGCGAATACGAATATATTGCTTCAAAACAGACATATGTGATGCATTAATGAAATAACAACGTTTAACAAGAACAAATGTTTGAACAATCAAAAGAAAATTACAACTTGAAAAATTCTAATGAACAAAAGTCTTCTAGTCTTAGGACTTGTTACTTCAACTGGTGCATCTTGTAGGGATGGCAGAAGACCTCAGCTTGACCCACTTGGGTGAAATCCACTACTCCTTCATTAATCAGATCCTGGACCTTGTTCTTCAGAGCCCAGCAGTCGGCAGTGTCATGTCCAGGACTATCAGAATGATATGCACACCTTTTGTTGGGATGATAGTTAGGAGAAGAGATGTTGGGGTTCCGGGGAGGAGCCCTTAATGTAATCAGATTCAACCTTAGCAGGTGTTGCAGTGCTTGAAACAAAGGCATGTTGAGCTGGGTGAAATGCCTCTTGGACCTGCTTGGCCTACTCAGATCAACCTGTTGCTCTGGGCGAGGTTGTAGTTGGACCTGCGAGGTAGTAGCAATTTGGAGAGTTCTATTCTTCACCATGCCAGGTTCTTGTCCTCTTGGAAGCTGATCAAAGACCTGGTCCCTGACTTGGGCAGGTTGCTTCATATGGTGTCTCTCTTGGTGGAGCTGACTGATCATGGTCCTCAACTCTTCTTGCTCCCGAGCTAGACCTTGGATGAGAGCCCTTTGCCCCAGCATCTGGGTTTTCAATGTATCTACTTCAGCTTGTAGACGTTTCAGCCGTTCGTCCTTGTCATCTTCAGCACTGCTCTTGGCCAAATTCCCCATGAGGAGTGTTCTTAACTCTTCTTGCCCCTTGGATAGGCTTACGAAGACTTCCCTGAACTGAGTCTCTTGAGCACGAAGACCCTGGTTATCTTGTTGGGAAGCCATTGCTGAAATAAACAGCGACGAAGGTAAGTGACCTGTCAAAGGAGTACTTGTAATGCAATGACATGTTTGATATGCATGTAATGTTTTCAAGGATCTCGCAGGGTAAACAAGAAAATTGTTAGAGTTGGAAACTGGTAACTTGATTGAAGGAACTTCATGTTGTCGAGAGTCCTTCTTCAAGGGTCAAAGTTCACCATATCTAGTGGGTCATAGCCCCTGACAACCTTGTCCAGAGGAAAATAAATCCCCTTTGCCCCTTGATGGACAATTGGTTCATCATGACCTGCATCACAAGCCCTTGGGATCCTTGAAATGGGTTAGTCTTTATGTAGGATGCATGCAATGGTATGATGTCATGATGCATGGGGTAATGTGGGTAAACCCTGTTATGAGTCCCTAATTAAGGACTGTAAACAAAACCTGCAAGAAACTCAGTAACCCTGTTATGAGTCCCAATTAAGGACTATAAACAAAACCTGCGAGAAAACTCAGTAAACCTGTTATGAGTCTCAATTAGGGACTATAAACAAAACCTGCAAGAAAACTCAAGTGTCAGATAACAAGTAGTCAAGTTGGAAGGCACACAAGTCACATAAGAGAAGCCCTTAGAGTTTAGGCCAGCATGGGGTCTGGGTATTACCCTCTTGAAGTTGGTGGGCTCAACCTGTCCTATTAGAAGTAACCGGGTTCTAAGGGTCCCAATATCACTGGATTGCTTTCATTGTTCATCGTTTCGATTTAGCCACTGAACTGGCGACCGAAATATTCCAGAAAAGCAACCCTCAATTGAGTGTAGTATCGAGTATCAACCAACCTCGGACTGCACCAAAGTCAGTTATCTCACTACCCTAAAGAGGCCAAGATAGTTCAATTAAGGTTCCTAAGGTCAGTTGATGCTTCACGACACTACATGGAGGCCCCGTACTCTCCTTGACTGAACTCAAGGGTTACCGGTACACACCAAAGTGCCACATCAACGTAGCAGACTGTTTCAACCGTGTCAGTATACCCCACACAGTTCCCTCACAGCCTTGTTGCTACTTTCTAAGAAGGTATCCCCAGATCTGGGTTAGGATCTATAGAACTCCCAAGACAGTCCCACAATTTAAAGCAAACAAGTCAAAGCAATTGAAAACACAGTGATCTTAGTCCTAAGGTACACCTCACTTTAAGAGTAATATCCCCAGCAGAGTCGGCAGTTCTGTGATCGGTGGATCTGGAACTGACTGTTTAACGCTGGTTTCGCGAAATGTCGCGGAAGCAAGAGTCGCCACCGTCTTTTATTTTCTCCAAATGGAAAGGACAAAAGCACCGAAAAATGCCTTATGAGATTAGTTCTCGGTTCGGAAGGTAGATTTATAGAAAGGGAAGGTGTTAGCACCCTTTCTATCCATGGTTATCCATGGGCTCTTAGATACTTGCTCACTTGTGTTTTCAAAATGTTTGTTTGCTTTTCAACCGTGGGTTTAAAAAAGTTTCGTTTAAAATTTCAGTTCGACTCTTGTATCAGTCCTCAAGAGTGTTTGAAAAGTTGTTTTTGAAAGCTTTTTGCAAAGTGTCGGTGTGAAAAGAAGTTTTTGATTTGTTTTGAATTAGAGCAAGTATCTACGAGTCATCTACCTACCCTAAGGAATTAGCCTGTGTAAATGTCCTTGAGGTAGTGCCATCCCACCATTGAGAGGTAGGTAGCACCACCGTTGGAGGTGTTCGGGTCAATTCGAGGGTTAGGGACAGTATGGTCACCGGGCAATAGTAAGATACCTTAGAAGCTACCCTTATGCCATTGATTTTTTTATTCCGAGGCAACTTGTTTCGAGGCAACCGTTTCGAGGCAACTAGATCAATGGAACATAAGGACTCACTAAGACGTCCTATACTCGACGACCACGTTTCGAGGGGCAAGGCAACAGTGTGATCACCAGAGCAACAATAGGACACCTTAGAAGCTACCCTTATGCCATGTTCATGGACATAAGGACTTACTAAGACGTCCTGTACTCGACGACCACGTTTCGAGGGGCAAGGCAACAGTGAGGCGTACCCTAGGAGTGGTGTGTGAATTGTGTGTCATTTTCAGTTATTATTTGTCTTTTCATGCATTGGGTGAGCTACGCTTTGATTTTATTTGGGCATACATTCTTTCATGTGATTATTAACAGTTAAAAGGTGCGGGAATTAAAATGCGGAAAATAAAGGTCTTACGCTATTACAAAGGCGCGGGTCTACAACGCCAAATTAAACCAAGACCCGATTTGAAATAAAATGCGGAAAGTAAATGTCCTAATTATTATTACAAGGCCTTGGGGCAATTACATAATATTTAAAAGAAAAATGTAAATAAACGCGCGACAAGAAAATATAAGCGAAAGCGAGGGCGTTGGACCCTTTAAAGGAATTAAATCGAAATTATAAATTAATTAAATTAAATAAAAGAAATAACTTATTTTTTTTGGATGTTTTTGGATTTATGAAATTAAACAAAATTAAATTGGAATTAAAAGTTAAATAACTCTAGTTCTAAATTGTTTTTAATTTATTAAAAAAATGCATTAAAGTTAAAACCTAAAATTAAAACTAAATTGATTATGAAATTTATTTACAAAAAAATGTTGATGAATTAAATTAAAATAAAATAAAACATATTTTTATTTTTATGATTTTATGATTTTTTTGTTTTATGAAAATTGTTTTTGATGAATTAATTAAAATAAATATAAAAAATTAAAAAAAAATGAAAAGAAAGAAAACAAAATGCAAACTATGGGGGGGATTGACCCCAATTAAGGAGGTGGCTTGATGAATTCTGGCCCAACAGGAGGAGGCCCTTTGCTGACTTTTTTGAATCACATGCTTACACGTTGACTGGAGTATTCCATGGACTCTTGGTTCCTGGCCACTGGATGGATCATTAGGGACACATGGCAAGCACAAACGCTGGGTGTATGATGGATTACTGAATGGTGCACTGCATGGGAAAGGGTTAAACAAAATAATAGAAATAATGTGAGGGGACCTGGGATTCGAACCCAGGTCCCAGTGTTTACCAGCTAATGCCTTGACCAACGGAGCCATTTGTGCGCTTTTGTATTGTAATGAAAAATAAATAATATGAAACAAAATCAAAATCAACGTTATGAAATAAAAAAAAAAGCACTGGAATTCAAACTCTCCATTCACGTCGTGCCACACAGTCTTCTTCTCCAATTGTTCCTGTAACAAAAAGGATAGCGGGGGTTTTAAACCCCCCCAAAATACAGGTTTATGGATAATAGCGAATAGCTCATATGGACATATAAATAGGGCGCGAATAGTTGGTTGAATCCGTCTGGAGATCCTGATTCTAACCATGGTAATTGGATGTCCTGATTTTACAGTGTGTGCAAACGCCCAATTTGAAGCTTGAGAAACCCTAAAACATTTCAATGGCATATTTCGCTACAGGCATTGTTAGTTAAATTAAAGGTTACCATTAGTCTCAGAACCTTCATATTAGTGTAAATCCATATTCAAAATGTATCAAAAATGCATGCATATTGGAACACGATTATGAGAAAAATTTGAGAAAGTTTGACATCTATATACCAATTCCTTGCGCGTGGGGAGTTGATTCTGATTGGAATAGCTTCCTTGGGATGTCAGCAACGTGTTTGGATAGGAATGAGGACTTGAAACAAGCTCTAGAAGTGTTTTCAGTTTTGAAAATTTTGGCAAAAAATGCAAGTTTGCTTCTGAGTTTTGGGCGCAGCTTCGGTCTTGTTTTTGTGTCTGATAGCTTGTATATACATTATGCAATGAGTTTCAATTGGAATTAAGGGCCAATAATGCAAGGCATTCAAACTTGAGATTTTCCATAAACCTCCATTAACAAACTTTCCATCTTTGTACCAATTTTGAATTCTTGCTTGATTAGGCCTTGAAACGAATTTGGGATGTGGTATAATGATGATTCAAAGCTAATCAAGACCAAATATGCCCCTTAATTAACCTTCTTGATTTTTATTTGATTTTAAAGGATTTAAAATGAATTAAATCCAATAAAATCAAATAAAAATGAAAAAATTAATTTTAAAATTTGAACTAAAATGTGGGACACGTGGGAAGTATGGTCAAGCTGATTCAAATGGAAAAAGTGGGCCCCTTTTGTCAAAAATGAAATTTCAAGGATAAATGATTTTGGCCATTTCACAAAACTTTCCCAACTTCTCCAATGCATATCTTGCTCAATTTTGAAGTTATGAACATGTTCTTGGATATTTTGGAAAGGTCTTGAAGTCCTCTAACCAATGTCTTTAGTCCCATGTAATTTTTATTTTCCAATCTCAAGTTATGGTCTTTGACTTAAAATCCCTTTTTGTTGACTTTTGAAAATGGCCTATAATGTTGAAATTGATAACTTTTTGTGAGAGCATTTCTTGGACTTGGAATGTGAAGATGAGTTGTAGGAAATTTCTTCCCCTTCAAAATGAGCCTTGGATGGGATTTTTCTGATGAACCATGAAAAAGTTATGCCTTGGTCAAGTTACAGTTGACTTTTCAGCTATCCAAAAATAGAAACTTTTGACACCTTGATGATTGTTGAGCCATTCTTTGAGAATCATGATCAAGCATTGATCAAATGATGATTGTGGCTTCAAAATAAGATGTTGACCAAAATTTTTGACTTTTGACTACCAAATGACCATTTTGCCCCTACAGTTGACTGTTGAGCAATTAGGGTTTTTGACTGTGCAACTTGACCTTGTGAGCCTTGAAACTTGACATGTAGGTGCTTGACAATGTGTATGAGCATGGGAGACTTGATTGAGATCTTGAAAACTTCAACTTCCTTGCAAGAACCAAAACCCTAGTTTGACTGGCTTAGGAGGATGGTTGACTGTGTAGCCCTTGAATAGACTTTGAACCATTTGCTTGTCATAACTTTGAAGATTATGGGAGGGAAAATTTTGGGGTACAACAGCCATGATCTTTTCTGCCTCAACCTTGTCTATGCAATGAAGCAACACATAGTCGTGGTTGCAGTTGTAGAGAATGCCATTACTGAGGAAGAACTTAGCAGAGAATCTCCTCAAGAACTTCTTATCATTGACTGAAGCTCCCTCTGGATACTCTTGGGTCTCGAGATACCTCCTAACTTCATGGAACCAAGGCTAGTCCACTACTTCTTCAATATCGATCTCGTGACAGTAAGTTGGTTCGTCCATTCGCTCAATGGTGATATGGGGAGCCTCGTTACCCCACTTGAGTTTAAACATGGATGACATAGTGGCTAGCGCGTCTGCTAGTTGATTTTCCTCTCGTGGAAAATGCTCAAAGGTAATCTCCTCGAAATATGGGATTAATGTCAACACATGTTCTTTGTAGGGGATGAGGTTAGGGTGCTTCGTGTCCCATTCTCCTTTAATCTGACTGATGACCAAGGTTGAATCTCCAAATACACTTAAGGACTTGATTCCCAAATCTATGGCAGCTTTGAGACCAAAAATGCACGCTTCGTATTATGCCATGTTATTGGTACAGTTGAAGCAAAGTCTTGCAGTGAAGGGAGTGTGACATCCTTCAGGAGATATGATTACAACACCTATGCCATTGTCGAGTGTGTTGGAGGCTCCGTCAAAAACCAAGGTCCATCGGGATCCTTGTTCAGGTCCGTCATATGGCCTGAGTTCTTCAAAATTGTTTACCATCATGATGTCTTCATCTAGGAATTCGAATTTCATAGACTGATAGCCATCCACAGCCTGATGAGCAAGGTGATCAGCTAACACACTGCCCTTTATTGCTTTTTGGGTAGTGTACTGAATGTCATATTCTGTCAGGATCATCTGCCATCTTGCTATTCTCCCAGAGAGGGCAGGATTCTAGAATATGTATTTAATTGGATCCATCTTAGATATCAATAAGGTAGTATGGGTCAGCATATACTGTCTCAGCCAGCGAGCAGCCCATGCCAGAGCCCAACAAGTTTTCTCGAGCAGTGAATATCTTGTTTCACAGTCAGTAAACTTTTTTCTCGGGTAATAAATAGCATCCTCTTTTCGGCCAGACTCGTCATGCTTCCCCAGCACACACCCCATTGAATTTTCCAAAACAGTTAGATACATAATCAAAGGTATTCCCTCGACTGGTGGCAACAAAATAGGAGGCTATTGAAGGTACTCTTTGATCTTGTCGAAGGCATCTTGGCACTCATCATTCCATTTGACTACTTGATCTTTCTTCAGTACTTTAAAGATTGGTTCACAAGTAGCGGTCAAATGAGAAATGAATCTGGAGATGTAGTTTAGCCGTCCTAAGAATCCTATGACTTCCTTCTTGGTGCAAGGAGCAGGCATTTCTTGTATTGCTTTCACTTTGGCAGGGTCCACTTCAATACCTTTACCGCTGACGACGAAGCCTAGGAGTTTACTGGACCTCACCCCAAATGTGCATTTATTCGGGTTCAACCTCAGCTTGTATTTATTTATCCTTTCAAAGAATTTCTGCAAATGGTCAAGATGTCCCTCTTCAGTTTGAGATCTGGCTATCATGTCGTACACATATAACTCTATTTCGTGATATATCATGTCGTGAAATAGAGCTACCATGGCACGCTGATAGGTAGCCCCAGCGTTCTTCAACCCAAATGGCATAACCTTGTAATAGAAAGTGCCCCACTGGGTGACGAAGGTCGTTTTCTCCATATCCTCCAGCGCCATTTTGATCTGGTTGTAGCCTGAAAAACCACCCATGAAGGAAAATACTTTATGCTGTGCGGTGTTGTCAACCAGAATATAGATGTCGGGAAGTGGGAAATCTTCCTTAGGGCTTTCCCTATTCAAATCTCGGTAATCCATACACATGCGCACTTTGCCGTCCTTTTTAGGCACTGGAACAACATTGGCGACCCATTGTGGATAGGAGGTAACGACTAAGAATCCGGTGTTGAACTGTTTCATGACTTCAACTTTGATCTTCTCTAACATGTCTGGTCGTATGCGACATACTTTCTGTTTTATTGGAGGTCAGTCTTCCTTGGTCGGTAGACGATGGACCACGATATCAACATCAAGTCCTGGCATGTCTTTGTATGACCAGGCAAAGACCTCAACGTAGTCATGTAATAACTGAGTTAGGAGCTTCTTGACACTAGGTTCCGGATTGGCACCCACCTTGACTTATTTCTTGTCCTCTTCGGTACCTAGATTAACTGTGTCCACTGGTTCTTCATGGGGCTGTATGGTCCTTTCTTCTTGTTGTAGTAACCTGGCTAGTTCCCCTCGAACTTCACAATCTTCCTCACCTCTGTCTTTGGCTTGGTAGATTATATTTTCAAAGTCACAAAAGGCCATAGCAGAATCTTTACCCATGGGATCCTGAGTGGATGTAGATCTGCATTTTGATATGCGAGTGTGTGTAAGAGCATAGCTATCATTTGAAAAAAAAATAAAAATGTAGAAAAAGAAAAACAAAGAGCGTAAAAGTTTGTATGCAAAAACGTCCATGATTCATTGATGACATATGAAAATGAAGTAACAACCCTTACAAATGGACCGTTGTGCCTCGGGTAAGACACAAGGTTTTAAAAGTCTGCATTGTTTAATTATTAAAAGTTCGACAAAATTTAAATACAATTACTGCTGGATAAAAGTAATTGGGATAAAATCTTTGGCTTCCCAGTTGGTGAGTCCTCTGTTAATAGTTGGGAAAAATCCATTCTTCCAGGTCACAACTGTCATCATCATCCTCCACTGTGTTGACTATGTGGTTACTGATCCTCAAAGGTGGTCCCCCGACACGAGCACGACGAACAGCCTTCTCGGCTCCTCAAAGTTTGTATATATTTACTTGTACATAACATCATAAACATCATAACATCATACCCATATTCACTAACCATTTTAAGGATTTTTGGGATTTATCTTTGTTCTGTTTTGTAGGACATGGAATCTACTCGCAGGAAAACCATTCAAGTCAATCTCGTAAGGATCCATCCTCAACTCAAATAGTTAGCATCAAGGGTTCCTGAGAATTCTCCATTTACCGAAAGACATGGTCGCCTCCTAAACTTGGTTACCTCCAACACTGATGAGGACATGATGAAGGTGCTCTTCCAGTTCTTTAATCCTCTACACCATTGCTTCATATTTCCCGATTATCAACTTGTGCCAACTTTGGAAGAATTCTCCCAACTCTTGAGGATTCCCATTCTCAATCAACTACCTTTCAACGGTACGGAAAGAGATCCAAAGCTAGAAGAGATTGCTCAAGCTCTACACTTGCAACCATCTGATATCACAACTAATTGGGAAACAAGGAGTGGTGTCAAAGGTTTCCTAGAAAAATTCTTGTTTGAGAAAGCCCAAAACTGTTGGAACTCTTTGGATTTGCAAGCATTTGAGGAAATTGTGGCTCTCGTCATCTATGGGATGGTTTTTTTCCAAATCCTGACCAACTCATAGATGTGAACATCGTCAAAATCTTCATGTCTCATAACCCGGTGCCTACTTTGCTAGGGGACATCCTATATTCCTTTCACACCCGCACTATGAGGAAAAGAGGTATCCTTATGTGTTGTACTCCTCTCTTAGCAAGATGGTTTATTTCGCATCTTCCCAAATCTGTATTGAAGAATGAGCAAGGTTCAAGGTGGTCACATAGGTTGATGACGCTCAGACATTCAAATATTCATTGGTGTTCCCGCTCTTTGGAGAATGCTACTATCGTCGACCATTATGGAGAATTCCCTAATGTCCATTTTCTTGGAATTATAGGAGGTATCACTTACAACCCCTGCTTATCCCTACGACCGTTTGGTTACGCCCGGAGGGATGGTCCCCATGAGATGCTTATCCAAGGATTGATATTCGACTACGAGAATGACAATCAAGGTTACCTTTAGAGGTTTATCCGAGCCTGGAGGATGTTGAACAATGTGGATAGCAAGACATTAGGACAAAAGAACTCCATTACTCTCAAGCCTTACCGTAAATTGGTGCGAGCTCGTGCTCAAAAACTTGTTATGCCTTATCCCTCTATCTTACCATCCATCGTGGAGCCTGTGGTCAAAGGAGATGTTCCCTACACTATCCTCCATCCCGACATGCCTACCTCTCTCGAAGACTTACAAAAGAGTTGGATCCAGCTGAAAGAAGAACGAGATACTTTCGAGGCTCAATTATATGCTAGTGAAAAGAGGGTCTTAGAGCTTACGAAGCAGCTACAAGAAGAGCAAAGTGTGAACGCTTATCTCGCTTCAAAGAGCATGCGTTCAGTCTTTTTATCTTAGAAAGTTATTATGTAAACCCAAGAGGCATGATGTAATCTTTCTTGTTTTGTCTAATGAGAATTAACGTTTGTTCATTCTTTTGTCTATACAAATTTAAATTTCAATAATCCTTGAAATCATTTGCATGTACATATTCCATGCATCATAACATGACAGGTTTTCACATAACAAGTTTCCTTATCTTTCTGCTGTTTATTTCAGCAAGATGGATCTAGAGAAAACTGTGAAGGATCTCCAAACCCAGAATTCTCAGTTTCAGGAGACTCTACTAGCCCTAGCCAAGGGGAAACAAGATATGATGGCTTTGCTGGACGTTAAGAAGAAGCCAAAGAAGAAAGCTCTACTCAACATGGGTAGAAGGTTCAAGGAGACAATCCGTCAAATCCCAATAGGAGGAGATTCATCTGAAGAGGACGAGAACCAGATTGGTGAGGTAAAGAGTACTCAAGCTGACTGTATAAATGATGAAGTAACTGATGATGATTATTTTAACGAGCAGTATCCACCCGCTGATATCAAATACAAGCAGTTAGAAGACAGATTGAAAGCTGTTGAAATCCAAGTCGTCCCAAGTTTAGATTTTGATGATTTGGGTTTAATCTTCGGGTAGTCATTCCCCACAAATTCAAAATACCAATCTTTGAAAAGTACGATGGGGTTTCTTGTCTAAAACTCCATTTGAAATCTTATGTGCACAAGATACAGCCACACACTGCTGATAAGAAGCTCTGGGTTCACTTTTTCCAAGAGAGCTTGGCTGGAACGCAACCTGAATGGTTTTATTAGTTAAATGGTTCTCGTATCAATACTTGGAAGGATTTAGCTACTGCCTTCTACCATCAGTATCAGTACAACGCCGACTTGGCGCCAACGAGGGTTCAGTTGCAATATATGACCATGGTGAAGAATGAAGGATTTAAGAAATATGCGCAAAAGTGGAGAGACCTTGCTAGTAGGGTCCAACCTCCATTGACTGATATGGAGCATATCGACATGTTCATGGGCACTTTATCTGGTCCTTTCTTTAATCTGTTGGTTGGCTGCTCTTCTTCTGGTTTCACCGAATTAATCTTAACCGGCGAAAGAGTTGAAAGTGGCATCAAAAGTGGGAAGATCATTGTGGCATTGTTGGCTACAGTAAACAGGCATCTACCTCCACTCCCAATCCTATCAAGAAACCTTTTTCTGCAAAGAAGGAAGTCAATGTTGTGTACGGGGCAAGGGCCCATACCAAGAAGAATGATCACCCATCTGTCAATATTGTCCGAATCTCCAATCCAACTCCTACTCCAAGACCATATGCAAATCATCAATATTTTGAAACTCCAAGAAGACAATTTACGAGGTTAGGCATGTCACTGTCTCAAGCCCTTCAACATTTTCTCAAGGATAATTTAGTGAAATTACGCAATCCTCCCGCTAACCCTGACACCTCGTCACCAAAGTATAATCCGAACGCTAAGTGTGCTTACCATTCAAGCAACCCTGGGCACAAGACTGACTAGTGCTGGGCTTTGAAGAACAAAATCCAGGATTTGAATGATAACAAAATTGTTGAATTTGATCCTCCTCCAACACCGAATGTAATCACTGCTCCAATGCTGAAGCATGACAAAGGTGTTAATGCTGTCGAAGATGCAATTTTTGTCGCCTCTATTGAAGAATTGACTACTCTGTTGAATATAATCAAAAATAATTTATTGAAAGCCGGGATTTTCCCTGGCTGCGTAAAGGACTGTTGTGTTGTACAAGACAACTCAATGGATGTGAAGGGTTGAAGAAAGGAATACAACGCATGATGGATAGCCACGATATTCTATTCGAGAAGACCCCACTTGCCAAAAGTTTGACCAACAAATGTGAAGACCTCTCCATTATTACCATCTCAAACAAGCCTCTTAGGATCACCTCCAAAGGTTGTATTAGGATTTCAAACGAACCCACTGTTTCTCCCTTAATAATTACCAATCCCGGAATGATTCCCTATTCTTCAAATAAGGCAGTACCATGAAATTATGGTGTTGAGGTGTTCTATCATGGGATTAAACAAGACGCTTGGATCGAAGAAGAAAAAGATGATGATGTCGGTAATATAGCTGGTTCAAGTAAAGTAACTAGAACTGGGAGAATATTTTCACCCAATATCTCACCACCAGTTGTTACAAGGACGCCCATCTGCATTACTGCTGCCAAGCCAAGTACTAATACAAGAAAGAAGGAGAATATTGTTGAGCCTGATGTGATTGAAGTACCCTCCAAGGACGTAGCTGATGAAGAACCCTCCGCTCGCGAGATGGACGAGATTTTGATGATCATAAAAAGAAGCGACTTCAAGATTGTAGAACAGTTAGGGAAAACCCCTTCTAATATTTCAATGTTGTCATTGTTGCTTTGCTCCGATGCCCATGCTCGAACATTAATCAAGTTCCTTAAAAAGGCTCATGTCCCCTATGAGACGACAACAGATCAATTTGAGAATTGTGCGGCTAGCCTGACAGCTGATAATGCTTTGGGATTTTCAGATGCTGACTTAATGCCTCTTGGGAAGAATCACAATAAAGCTTTAGATGTTTCTGTCGAGTGCAAAGGGACTACCTTAGCACATGTGCTAGTCGACACTGGTTCTTCTCTGAATGTATTACCCAAGGGGGCGTTAGACCGTCTTGACTGTGAGGATTTAGTATTAAAGCCAAGTGATATCATTGTAAGGGCGTTTGACGGATCAAAGAGGACTGTTCATGGGGAAGTAGATCTTCCAATCAAAGTGGGCTCCCAAATATTCAACTCCACCTTCTATATTATGGATATTCATTCTGCCCATTCTTGTATGTTAGGTCGCCCATGGATCCATAAAGCTAGGGCAGTAACCTCAACTCTCCATCAGAAACTCAAATATCCAGTCAAGGGAAGAATAGTCACCATCTGTGGATAAGAGGAGTTTATGGTAAGCCACCTTAATTCGTTCAAATGTGTAGAGATGGATGGAGAATTCATTGAAACCCCATGTCAAGCCTTTGAAGTCATGCCACTGATGATTGCTGCTACCAAATGTTCTTCTGATAAGTCTGAAGTTGTTAAGGCCATGCCAAAGATGGTTTCAGTTAAGGATGCCCGCACGACAATTGTAGAAGGAAACTGTGATACTAGGGGGAAACTCCTCGATATCCCATTTAAAATGGACAAGTTTGGTTTGGGCTTCACCGTCAAAGCTCAGAAGGAAGTGAGGCGTGCTCGTGCTGGAAAGCCACCTCTCCGCATTAGAAGCCATGAAGTCAATGCCATGAGTGATTCTGATGAAGAAGCTGCATTTGAAGATTGGGTGTATCCAACTACAACGGAGTTGAAGAATTGGCATGCGAAGAACTTTGTGCCCATCTCCTTCATTGAGGAGTAATCTACTTGTTATTGCTTTTATTTCAATTCAAGAACATGTTGACTGTAATATTTTAACAATGACTTTTCAACCATTTGCCTGGCCCGGGGCACTTTGGTCCATTTGTCAAGGGTTTTATTTATGTTCATCTAATTATATGATCATTCAGTACATTGGACTCTTTTGCATTCAAATATTTGTGTTCATTGTCTTTCCTTTCTTGCAAATACATTTTTTTTTAAAAATAGCCATGTATCTTACATGCACACACACACACACTCTTGCAGGTCCACATCCAATATGGATCCTATTGCCAATGACTCTACTATTGCCGACTATGACTTTAAATGTCCTATCAACCAAGCTAAAGATGAAGTCGGGGAATATTGTGACATACCAGGAGAACTAGCCAGATTTCTATTACAAGAGGAAAAATTATTCAACCGCACGAAGAGTTAGTCGAAGTTATCAATTTGGGTACTTAGTCGGATAAGAAGGAAATCAAGATTGATGCTAATTTGGAAAGCAATGTCAAGAGCAGGTTGGTTCAGATGTTGCATGATTATGTGGAAGTATTTGCTTGGTCTTATGAAGATATGCCCGGGTTGAATACTGACATCGTAGTTCATCGTCTGCCGACAAGAGAAGACTTCCCTCCCGTCAAACAAAAGATTTGTCGCATGAGGCCTGATATGTTTGAAAAGATCAAACATGAAGTGATGAAACAATTTGATGCAGGTTTCCTAGCTTTGACATCCTATCCTCAATGGGTTGCCAATATGGTGCCAGTGCCAAAGAAAGATGGGAAAGTTTGCATGTGCGTAGTGTTGTACCCCAAAATTTGCCCTCCTATTTTCTCAATATTTTCTCATCACAAGACCCTTGGAGCTCAAGATCCAGTTAGGGTTTCCTCTGCTCAAGACTTCTCCTTGCACTGTTGACCCAAATTAGGGTTTGTGTTAGTACAAAGGTGTTTTGACCTAAAATGCCTAAGATGACTTTCATGCTTCATGTTGGACTGCCAAGTCTATCCATACCAAGTTTCAAGCCTTGATTCCAAACTTTGCCCAGTCAATTGGACAGTTGACCTAGAAATCAGTTGTATTGGGGAAAAAGTCAACTATGGCCAATTGACAGTCAAACCTCATGAAATTTGACCCACATCAACATAATGAACTCATATGAACCACTTGGTCAAGTTTGGATCACAATTCCACAAGAAATTTGATCAGATCACCAAAAGGGCAAAATGGTCATTTTTAGGGTTTGGACTGCACAAAGGCAATTTTTGACTGTTTGACCAAGCCAATGGCAAACCAAGCTCACATATGGACTTAAGGACCCCATGGAATGGTCTTGACATACTCAACAAGTTCAAAAGATTCCAAATGCACAAGATTGACAGTTGAATTTTCCAGTCAATTGATCAATTTTTGACTGTATACTGAAAAGTCAAACTTTGACTTTTTGGTCAAAATCAAGTGTCAAGATTCATTTTTCATCAAAACATGCCAAATCATGAAACTTTTTCATCAAGAAATCAAGAATCACAAATTAGGGTTTGAAATGAGAATTTTTTTTTATTAATAACCATGTATTAAAATAATATTTCGTAAATAACCGGGTTTCGGAAAAAATTATGCAAATAACCATGTTTGAGATGGCTCCACAAAGGAGGAGCCATCTCAATTGGCGCATGCACCTCCTTTTTTAAGGAAGGCTCCATCTCACTTGGCGCCTAAGTGCTTAGGGCATGCCCTAAGCCAAGTGAGATGGCGCCTATGTACAAAATTAGGGCAAAAAATTTTTTTTTTATTTTCTTTCCTGTGCGTTGCCTATTAGACAGAGATCAACAAAATGGATTTTTTATTTTAAAAAAAATAATTACATTCAACTGTTTTACATTAAAAGAACAGTAAAAAAAATGGATACAAAAAATACTGGGAAAAAAAAGATACATCAGTGATCCCCCGGAACCCGGTAATGACCCCCGGTTCCGCATCCCCGTCCTCGCCTTTCTCTTGCTGGGTGCCGTTGTATTTCCTGCTGCGGCAAGGTAGATGGCCCAGCGAAGTCAATGCGATCCGAATCCATAAAATCAGTAAGATCTCCATATCTCGAAGACCCGCTCTGGTACAGTCGGTTACCCATACCCTCAAAGTTTGGTCGTGTTGGCGGTGGGTGGGGTTCCATGGTTGGTCGGTAGCATTGGTCGTCTGAGTATGGGGGGTAGAAAGGAAATGGATCTTGGGGTGTTTGGTATTGTGGATGTTGGGTTGTTTGGTGATATGGTGGTTGATGGTAGGTTTGGTCGGCTTGGTCATAATCTTCTGACATTCCCATATCAGGGCTAAGGCTGGATGTTGAGGGCGCCATATTGGGATATGTGGAAGACTGAAATTGTGTATGGGGTATGTGGGTGTGCTGGTATTAGGGTTGGTATTGTGGTTGGGTTTGAGGCATATCCGGGTATTGGTAGTTTGGTGGTGATTGTGGTTGGTAGTACGACATTTGATTGTAGTTGTGTTGTGGTGGGGAATGTGGTTGTGTGTTTGTTGGTCTGTTTCTTCTTGGAGGTTGGTTTGAGGTTGATGGATTTTGGGTTTGTTGATGGGGAATCGAGGGTTGTGCCCATTGTGTGCGTGGGTCAACCAAGTACCTCAGATGAGACACGTGCATTTCTGGGTTACTAACCGACCTGTACCACGACATATATTGATCAGTGTGTCGCATGTTACCTTGAGTAAGGAAAACCGGGGATTGCAAGATGTAGCGGTGACGCCTTTGCCACATTTTACACCATTCCGGAGCAAAGTCTTTCCAGTTGGTAAGACCCCACTGGGCGTTGTCCCTTTTTAGATGCCAGGGGGACAAATCTGTTGGATCACTTGGTATCTCTTGATGCATTCCGAACTGCATCTTCACACGGTCGCTGTGGTGCATCTCCACAATGTTGAACCGAATGAGTGCAGTCTTTGCAATCCAAGTTGCTGCATCCTCTGGGTTTGAAGAATGGCCCAAACCCAAATATGGTCTCCAGACGAACTGCGATAAAATTTAAATCAGGTTAGCGCAAAAGTAATGTATAAATAATTAAAATGAACAAAAGTGAAAAGCTACGACGTACGTCATCTGGGCCTAAGTGATCCAACAGATTCCGGTAGAGTGCGACATTGAATCTTGGATTCTTGCCGTAATCCATACCCCTCACGCAGTACCTAAAGGAAATGAGAAACATGTTATTTTTAGCATATATTTTGGAAAGAGAAGAATAGTTATAAATGCTATAACTTAATGACTTACTTTGTTGCGTACGGGAAACCAAAAGTGTTGTTGTTGATGGGGTTTAAGGACTCCATCCTCCACCAACCCCAGGCTTGTAGTAAAAATGCGCATCCATAAAATGTACATTTTTCCTTGACTGCGTTTTTGCACAAGGAACTGTACAGGTGGGCTAATACTGCAGAACCCCAACTATATTTTCTAGTTTTTTCAAAATTTGTTAGTAAATGTAAGTACATGAAATTTACACTATTTCCCGTACTTTCGGGAAATAAAAATGTACCAAAAAGTATGATAAGATACGTTCTGGATTTTACTACTCGGTCATTCTCTGAGGAATTTTCATTTAATTCCATACTTGCATAATGCCGTTTCAGGTCAGTGAGTAGTATTCCCTGCCCTCTTGCTCCACCACCTTCTACCATATCCCTACCCAACAGTTCTTCACACTGTGAGTTGGGTTGTTGAACCGACCCGTTCACCGCCTTACCGTCGATAGGGAGGCCCAGTAGCATGTACACATCCTCGAGAGTGATGGTACATTCACCTATTGGTAGGTGAAATGTATGGGTCTCCGGTCTCCACCTCTCCAACATTGCAAGAATGAATTTTGAGTCAATGGTGCAGTTGGAGATCTTTATTACATGTCCAAAACCTGCATATTCTAGATAAGGGACGATAAATGGGTCGGGAGCCAGGTAGTTGTGCAAACGGATTCTGAATCTTTTTGTATCCTGAGATCATAATTAAACAAGTGTAAGATTAATTAAGATGAACAACACGTTATTTGAAGTATGAAAAATGTATAACCAAAGAAGATACTTACAAATGCAACAATGTTTTCCCTTGTGCCTCTGTGAGTATCGCCCATTGTTAGAAGAGCCATTGTTCAGAATGCTTGAGAGTATGAAAGACTTAGGAAGAAATAGAGAGTATGATAGACTTAAGAAATATTTCGTAGCAGAGAGTGAGAGTTGTGTGGGTGTGAGACATGTTTCATAAGGTATGTATTTATAGGCAAATAAGTTTGATGTAGTGGTTGCTTGTGCTTGCATGCCTGCGAAGTGTCACATTTGCATGCTTAGGGTGTTACACATATGCATGCATGCATTTACAAAAAATGTAAGGTGTCACTCTTGTAGGCTAGGTGGCAGCCCATGCATGTATCACGATTGGACAGTAAGGGAGGCGCCATCTCGCTTGGCGAAAGAGTACAAAAATGAATGGTGTCGCCACCCCATTTGGCGAATAAGAGGTGTCACTTCTTACAGCATAGACTCAGGCTACGTGACAGCCTTTGGGATTCCTTTCTTTGCTGCATGCAAGGCCATTGGAGTTGATGGGTGAAGTCTTACACAAAACATTTATGTGTGCAGAATAGGGCCAGGATAGGTGGCAGGCTAGGTGGCTTCATAAGCCCATGCATGTATCACGATTGGACAGTAAGGGAGGCGCCATCTCACTTGGCGAAAGAGTACAAAAATGAATGGTGTCGCCACCCCATTTGGCGAATAAGAGGTGTCACTTCTTACAGCATAGGCTCAGGCTACGTGACAGCCTTTAGGATTCCTTTCTTTGCTGCATGCAAGGCCATTGGAGTTGATGGGTGGAGTCTTACACAAAACATTTATGTGTGCAGAATAGGGCCAGGATAGGTGGCAGGCTAGGTGGCTTCATAAGCCCATGTATGTATCACGATTGGAAAGTAAGGGAGGCACCATCTCACTTGGCGAAAGAGTACAAAAATGAATGGTGTCGCCACCCCATTTGGCGAATAAGAGGTGTCACTTCTTACAGCATAGGCTCAGGCTACATGACAGCCTTTGGGATTCCTTTCTTTGCTGCATGCAAGGCCATTGGAGTTGATGGGTGGAGTCTTACACAAAACATTTATGTGTGCAGAATAGGGCCAGGATAGGTGGCAGGCTAGGTGGCTTCATAAGCCCATGCATGTATCACGATTGGACAGTAAGGGAGGCGCCATCTCACTTGGCGAAAGAGTACAAAAATGAATGGTGTCGCCAACCCATTTGGCGAATAAGAGGTGTCATTTGTTACAACATTGGCTCAGGCTACGTGACAGCCTTTGGGATTCCTTTCTTTGTTGCATGCAGAATAGGGCCAGGATAGGTGACAGGCTATGGGGTTTCATTATTGCATGTAATATTATTGGCAGCCTTGGGGGGTTGCATCCCTTACTTAATTGAATTTTTTTGCCTTACGTTGAACATAACATTCATTCACATAATCTGTAAAATCTTCCAACCTTCGAATCAGTCATCAAACCTTCAAACATTCCAGCATTCATACCTTCATACAATCAATAAACCTCAAACATTCCAACCTTCAAACCTTAAAACAATTCTACACAATGGCCTCTTCACCACAATTTGTTGTCAAAGCACATTTCAACAGTGAGACATACATGTGTCCCACAGTTGGGTTTTTGTTTAGAAACACCGACAACGTTCGATTTCTCTTAAATGGGAAAGCAAATTTCTCGTACTTTAAGAAAAGATTGGAGGCCAAACTTGAACGAGGCCCGGTATCCTAGATATTTTATCAGAGTCCAGTCTTTTTTGGAAACAACCAAGTTATTTTTTATAAGGTTGAAGTTCAAGATGACGAGGATCTCCAAAACATGATTTCCAGCCATGTCTATTCTGGAAACGACTCTATTGAGTTGTACGTTTTGCTTCAAGAGCCTCCGGTGACACAGGAGGTAGAGCCTCCGGTGACACAGGAGGTTGATCCTTTGGAGAATGAACAAGATGAGGTGGATGCAGTTGATGATGAAGAAGAAGATAACGAGTTAGAGTTTGATCAAATGGTGAACGACGATTCTGACGATGATGGCATCCCAAGTATTCCTACTGACAAAATCTACACACCACCTACGCACATGACAAACTTCAACATGGGCGGAGATGAACCTTCTACTGACTTGTTTTTCCAACCGTATATGCAGTCGGATGAAAATTTAAAAGAGAAGGACAAGTTTCGTAACAGAGAGGAATGCATAAGGGCCATCAAAAAATTTCACATGCTCAACTCGGTTGATTATAAGGTGGATCGTGTAAACCCGGAAAGGTACAAGATCAAGTGTGTCCACCCTGACTGTATGTTCAAGCTGACCGCATCATACAGACTAAGGGGTGACTGCGGGGTCATAGGTTCCATGACTACCCATACTTGTGTAAGTTCCACTCAATCACAAGACCACCGAAAACTCAACCATGATCTAATCTGTCAAGAAATCCTACCCCTGGTCAGCAACGACCCTTCTTTGAAGGTGAAAACAATCATCTCCCACATCACCACAGTTTTTAACTACACTCCGTCTTACCGTAAGGCGTGGTTAGCAAAGACTAAGGCGATTGAAAGGGTGTACGGAAACTGGGAGGAGTCATATCGAGAACTTCCCCGCTACCTAAATGCACTCAAGACATATTCTCCAGGTAGTGTTTATGTTCTGGAAACATTGCCAGCGTAGGCCCAAGATGGTAGTCTACTGCATGGCAACGAAATATTCAGTCGCGTGTTTTGGGCATTTCAACCATGCATCACAGGGTTTGCATCATGCAAACCAATTCTACAAATTGACGGGACTTGGTTGTATGGGAAGTACAAAGGCACGCTATTGATGGCAGTTGCACAAGATGGAAACAATAACATTTTCCCCGTTGCGTTTGCCCTTGTCGAGGGGGAGACCGGTGGTGCTTAGAGCTTTTTCCTGAAAAATCTTCGTACACACGTGGCTCCTCAACCAGATCTCTGTTTGATCTCGGACAGACATGCCTCCATTGAAAGTGCCTATAATAATCCAACAAATGGTTGGCATGACCCTCCTTCTACGCATGTCTATTGCGTCGGGCATATCGTCCAGAATTTCTCGAGGGAGGTCAAGGACAAAACATTGAGGAAAGCGGTGATGAATGCGGGATACGCACTGACACATCCCACATTCAAATATTACCGTAACGAGATCCGTTTGTCTAACCCAGAAGCCGGTACGTGGATCAACAACATACCGGTCGAAAAGTGGACTAGGTCATACGACAATGGCCAAAGATGGGGGCATATGACAACAAATCTTATTGAATCAATGAATGGGGTATTCAAGGGCATACGAAACCTCCCAATCACTGCCTTGGTGAAATCCACGTATTTTAGGATGGCTGCGTTATTTGCCAAAAGAGGTGAAATATGGTATGCGGTCTTGCAATCAGGACAACTATGGAGTGAAAGCTGTATGAAATACATTAAGGCTGAAAGTGCTAAAGCCAACACTCACATGGTTACACAGTTTAACCGACACAGCCACAACTTCATTGTCAAAGAGACAATCGACCACAATGAAGGCCTGGCAAGACAAGAATACAGGGTCATTTTACCTTCTCAATGGTGCGATTGTGGCAGGTTTCAAGCATTTCGTATGCCTTGCTCTCATGTCATTGCCGCTTGTGCTCATACCCATCAAGACGCGCTTCAACTGCTCTAAAACGTTTATAAATCTGAAACGTTGCTCACTATTTACAACAACAACTTTCCTTTGGTGGCAAAATCGGACTATTGGCTTGAATACAACAGCGATATAGTTTGGCACAATGACCAAATGCGAAGGAACAAGAAGGGTCGTCCCAAAAGCAGGCGCATCACAACAGAAATGGACGATCTTGACAGGTTAGAAAGAAAGTGTGGTTTATGCCGTCAGGTCGGAGACAATCGCAAAAACTATCTGAATCGGGCATCTGGCTCGACCACATAAATTTTGTAATACAATAAATCTTTTCAATATTTGTGTTGTAAACATTAGGGTTTTCCGTTAATAAAATTGTTAACACAATTTAAGAAATTCAATATAGGAAATTACATTAGGGTTTTCGCGTACAACAATGATTAACGATATTCAATCTAGGAAATTACAACTGTTAACACAATTTCATCTGACCCATGCATCATCAGCATTACATCACTGTCTGTTTTGACTTCCTCCAACCACACATTAGGTCTTCCTGTCGCATGCGAGGTTGTTGTTCGTTTTCGCTGGATCCTTCGAATTTTTTCCCCCTCCGCGATATCTCCATCTAGCCACCGCATCAACTCCCGCTTCAGACGCTCCATGGAATGAATGTGCCAGAATTTCATTTTCATCGCAGGTTTCGTGGCGGAGAATATAACGTAACCATCTCTGCTAAAAATCATAGGCGACGTCATTACGTAAATAACGGAGTACAAAATAAAAATACAGTGCGAGAAAGTGTGAGAAATTTCAAAGAAATGGACGAATTATTTATAAAACAGCAAAAAACCCTAGTTTTGCCCTAGGCGCCAAGTGAGATGGCGCATCCTCTCATTTTTAAGGAGCATGCGCCATCTCACTTGGCTAAAAGACAAGGGAGGCGCCAAGTGAGATGGCGCCTAGGGCAAAACCCTAGGTGCATGCGCCAATTGAGATGGCTCCTCCTTTGTGGAGCCATCTGAAACATGGTTATTTGCGTAATTTTTTCCGAAACCCGGTTATTTGCGAAATATTTTTTTAATACATGGTTATTAATAAAAAAAATTCTTGAAATGAAGATTTTTCATAACTTAGAATTTTTCTAAGTTATGAAAAACCCTAATTTTTTCCTAACTTTGTCCCACTTTCTCACCAAGATTCATTTGGATTCAAGGAAAAGTCAAAACATGAAAGTTGTAGACCATTGCAAAATCTACAACTTTGATTCACAAAGTTTTCTCAAAAGAATCTTGTAGCTCAAGTTACAATTTTTGGAACAAGGGTACCAAACCATTCTTAACTTAGAAAATTTTTGACCTATTTTAGGCAGGATTTTTGCCTAACTTCATGGCAACTTTTCACATGCTTCCACTTGGAATTTCAATTTGCATTACAAAAATGGATTGTAGTACACATTCCAAGCTTTCCAAAATGTCCAAGAACTCATCAAACAACCTCATGGTTATGGAGAATCGAATTTGGCAAGTTGGGAAAAAGTCACTTTGTTTATGGCCAAGTTACATGTTCATACATCTAGGCCATTTTGAAATCAGCTTGCATTCTTTGATTACAGGTCCTATATCTCATTTGCACTCAATAATTTAATGCATATCCCTTGTGCCAAGACCTTATTTTGTGTGTTCAAACATTATATGCAAGATTAAGCCATTTTTAGATAAAGCATTTTTGCCATTTTTGAAAAGAAGTGCTTTATGTCAATTTGTAAATCAAGAAGGTACAAAGAAAATCTCTGAGGCACACGTTATTAGACTAATCCCACTGATCAAGGAGAGATTATGCAGCATGCTAGAGGGGCCTGTACAAGCCTAAAACACCAACTTGCCATTTCTTGCTTAAGTTAGAAGTAACTTGGCATAACAAACAGAACTTCACATTCCTGTCAAGGCAAGCTTAAGAAAAGATTGCAAGCAAATTCCATACATCCTAACTGAGCTAGAACACGAGCCAACCATCTCCAACACCCTCTCAAACACAGAATCACCATAAAACTGCAAAAACAGGGCTTAGGCTGCAGTTGGATTCCCACAACTCA
This sequence comes from Vicia faba, assembly GCA_948472305.1. Classification (NCBI taxonomy): domain Eukaryota; kingdom Viridiplantae; phylum Streptophyta; class Magnoliopsida; order Fabales; family Fabaceae; genus Vicia; species Vicia faba. The sequence goes on along the minus strand of OX451739.1, from coordinate 229,568,311 downwards.
TTTCCATCGTGCACTTCCATCCAAACCACTTCAAACACTTTCCCTACCATCCATACAAACTGTCCAAAGCATTGGAAGCAGACTGTAACACCTCTAACCAACATCACCATTTTCATTTTTCTGTTTTGCAGGTGGAGTTCTATAGCTCGATTCAGCTAGTTTCAAAGCAAACTAAAGGTTGGAGAAGCATCCCTGAACTTCAAGCAAGCTATTCCAATCATCACCTTGCACTGAAAGTACCTCCATTGCCAGATACGATTCAAGCTGAACAGGTAAGTTCATGGACTTCTATCTCCCTATCCAGGCATTGTTAGCTCTAGGTTTGTGAATGAAAAATGTTCTACTCATGCCCCTGAAGCTGTACATATCTTTACTTTCCATTTATTTTGTATGTGCTATGAGAATTTAAGGTCTGAACATTGATGGAAACTTAGGTCAAGAATTAGGGATGGAGAAATTCTCTCTCATCTTAGAGAGTTAAGTCAAGTTCTTTATATGTCTGGATTCGTCTTTTAATGCTCTACATTTTTCATGTTGTGAGTTTTGCTTGAAAGTCCAGGAATCTAGAGATAGAAAACACGCGTTTTTGTTCATGTTCAAACAGTCTGGAGGTTGAAGACAACCCTTTTGGGCTGGGCTTGGTTGTTTTTCCTATTTGCACCTCATTTCTACTTTTGCACCCCCTTGGCCCATTATGCTTATTTTTATGATTTTTTGACCTTTTCTTTTTTGTTCTGACTTATTTATTTTTTCTCATAATATTAAAAATATAAAAATTATTTTTTAAACCATTTTTGTATTTATTAGGCATTTATTTGTTTAAATGGGTATTTGTACATAAATAAATATATAGATATACTCTTATTCAAAATACTAAAAAATAATGCAAACATGTTTATTTTCTGATTTTATTTTATATTACCTCTTGAAAACATTTTACATAAAATATACTTTTTTTAATAAATATTAAATAGTTTATTTTTGTATATATAATATATATTTAGTAAATAATATAAATACTTATATATTTATTAGTATATTTAGGAAAGAATATAAAAGTAATACGTTTTTATTTTTTTATTAATATTTGATCTCAAAAATTACTCTTTTACAAATATACTTCATTTTTATTTTATTTTTGTACATAATTAATAAACATTGTATATATTAAATAATAAATACATTTTATTTGCAAAATTAGGGTTTTGCCCTAAATACATAAAAACTCAAAAAATTAATACTTTTTATTTTGTTTATTTGACATATAAAAAACACTTTTTTCATACATATAAAAAACATTTTTTTGCATCTTGCATATTTATTCCATTTTTATTTAATTATTGTATATTAAATAATTTGTATAATTCAATTTTGATGTAATAGTTAGGTTTAAATTCCTTGTCAAAATACCCCCATTTGAACATTTGTACCCCCCTTCCCATATATTGTGTTGTAATAACTTAGGAACTTTATTTTTCGCACTTTAAAGTTTTCTAAATATGCCATGATAGAATTAGGGTTTGTATGCCAATCAATTAACCAAAAATAGTTTGACCTAAATTCAAGATAAACAAGCATGAAAATGGACAACACTAATCACACTTGCACCCCTAGGGTATTCCACTTGTTGCCTTCAATAAGGGGCCATATTGCATGTTAGGTCTCTTTGGGCAAAACAAAACAATCAAATGATCATAGTCCCTCGTTGACGCTTTCGAAAGTTGCCTAAAAATGATCAAGTCCCTTAAAGGAAAAACTGCCCAAAGATACTTGGCACCATTGCAATTATGGTCTAAACGATGACCCGCGCCCGTCCCGTTCACATCCTAACACAAGATTGTCCACCAAATGCAATGGTGGAACAAAATTGTTAAAAGGGTTAAAACATAGCAAAAATCTTTGAGAACTTTAGGGTAGATAGCTCTTGAGTACTTGTCAACTTGTAAAACAAAAACACTTGCCTATTTTTTCAAACCACACATCACTACACTTTCAAAACAACTTTCAAAAACCTTGAAACATCTTTTCAAAAAGACAAACACCTTTTGTAAAACATTCGAGTAAAGAATTGTTACAAGGGTAGCCTAGACAAGGCATCTTTTTCAAAACATTTTCAAAACCACGCACAAAGCACCATTTCAAACAATTGAAAATCAAGGCAAGTTGATCTAAGCAAGTAACTAAGAGCCCATGGATAACCATGGATAGAAAGGGTGCTAATACCTTCCCTTTCTATAATCTACTCCCCGAACCCAAGAAAACATCTCAAAGGTTTTTGCTGTGCTTTTTTAACCTTTCCTTAGGATAAAATAAAAAGTCGGTGGCGACTCTTGCTCGACCGAAACATTTGCGAATACAAACGCAAAATACTAGTCAGTTCTCCCACCGTATCACAGAACTGGCGACTCTGCTGGGGAAAATAAGTTAAAAGTGGAGTAACCTTAGGGCTTAGATCACCCTTTTGCATAACTAATTGTTTGATTTGATTGCTTTATATCTTGGTTCTCTTATTTGGGGTTTGCAATCCTACACCCGGATTTGGGGAAACATTCATAGATAGCAATACGTTGTGGAAACTGTGCGGGGTATACCGACACGGTTGAAGCAATAGCTATATTAGTGCGACATATTTGTGAGTACCGGTAACCCTTGAGTTCAATCAAGGAGAGTACGGGGCCGCTGAGTGATGTCACTAAGCACTAATGACCTAGAACCTTACTTGACCATCTTGGCCTTTTATTAGGGGTAGTGAGATGACCGGCTTTGGTACAGTCCGAAGTTGGTAGATACTCGATACTACACTCATTGAGGGTTGTTTTCTTGGAATATTTTGGTCGCTAGTTAAGTGGCTAAACCAAAACCATGAACGATGAAAACAATCCAATGATATTGAGCTCCTTAGAACCCGATTACTATTTATAGGACAGGTTTTTAAGCCAACTACACTCAAGAGGGTACTTACCTATGAAACCTCATGCAAGCCTGAAACTAGGGTTTGGTGTGATTTGCATGTACATATGTTTGTGCATACATCATAAACATCATAAAGCATCATATGCATTCACTAACCATTTCAAGGGTTTAGATCTTCATCTTTGTTCTTGTTTTGTAGGTCATGGAAATTCTTCGAAGGAAAACCATCCAAGTCAACCTTGTGAGAATCCCTCCTCAACTCAAGGAGCTCACATCAAGGATTCCGGAAAGTTCACCCTTCAGTGAAAGACATGGTAGACTGCTCAGCCTAGTCAACACCAACATTGAAGAGGATATGATGAAAGTGCTATTCTAGTTCTTTGACCCTCTTCATCACTGTTTCAATTTCCCCGACTATCAGTTGGTGCCCACTTTGGAGGAGTTTTCTCAACTCCTGAGAATTCCTATCCTTAATCAACTACCCTACAATGGTACGGAAAAGGAACCAAAGCCTGAAGATGTTGCTCGAGCACTACATCTACAGCCATCTGACAGCAAGGGGCATTGGGAAACTAGAAGCGGCGTCAAAGGATTCTTAGCAAAATTCTTGTTTGAGAAGGCACAAGAGTATTGGAATTCATTGGACCTACAAGCCTTCGAAGAAATTGTGGCACTCCTTATCTATGGGTTAGTCTTGTTCCCAAATCCTGACCAGCTGGTAGATGTCAATGCCGTCAAAATCTTCTTATCCAGAAATCCAATACCAACATTGCTTGGAGACATTCTTCACTCATTTTACACACGAACAATGAGAAAGAGGGGTGTTCTCATGTGCTGTACTCCTCTCCTTTCAAGGTGGTTTATTTCGCACCTTCCACAATCTGTCTTGAAGAATGACCAAGGCTCAAGGTGGTCCCAACGGTTGATGACTCTTACTCACTCTGATGTACATTGGTGTTCTCGGTCCAGAGAAAATGTCATCATCGTCGATCATTGTGGAGAGTTCCCTAATGTTCCATTACTTGGCATTAGATGGGGCATTACCTACAACCCTTGTCTAGCTTTGAGACAATTTGGATATGCACGGAGGGATGGCCCTCATGACATGTTGATTCCTGACCTAGTTTTTGACTTCGACAACGATGCGCAAGGACTTCGCCAAAGATTCATCAGAGCTTGGAGGATGCCCAACAAGGTTGATAGCAAGACACTGGGGCACAAGAACTCCATCCCTCTCGAGCCTTATCTCAAGTGGGTACGAGCCCGAGCCCAGAGTCTAATGATGCCTTATCCTCATGTACTCCCTGTGATTAAAGAGCCCGTCAAGGAAGGAGAGGTTCCCTACACCATCCTATATCCTGACATGCCTACATCGTGGGAGGAAATGCAGAAGAGTTGGATTCATCTCAAGGAGGAACGAAACACTTTTGAAGCCAGCTTCTACGCCAGTGAGAAGAAGGTTCTAGAGCTTACCCGCCGACTCCATGAGGAGGAGACTCTCAACACCTACATCGCGCCAAAGAGGATGCGCAACGTCTTTTTACCTTGAGAAGTTGTTTTTGTAATATTTGGCCCATGGGGCATTTATGTACTAACAAATTTCTTCTTATTAATATGACATGCGTTCTCTTTTGTTTGCAACAATTTTGAATATTCTAAATCCTTGAATGCATTGCATACATAAGCATACCATTCATCATGTGCATAAGCAGGTCTCTACATCAGGTTTCCTTATTTGTCTGCTGTTTATTTCAGTAAGATGGATCTCGAGCAAACAGTCAAGGACTTGCAGGCTCAAAATGCACAGTTTCAGCAACTCCTGATGACCTTGGCTAAGGGTCAGGAGGATCTAAAGACCCTACTGGGGAATAAGGACCCAGTGAAAAAGAAGAAAAAGAGACTCGGGGTGGCTACTTTAGGGAGAAGATTTGAAGGAGAAGCCAGAAGAGTGCTTGAATTTCCTCCTACTTCTGAGGAGGGAACCAGTAAAGGGGGTGCGGCTGCGGTACCTTCCGAGTCCGATATGGAAGAAGAGGAGGCTGAAGAGGATGAAGACTACTCTGATCAACAATACCCTCCGACTGATGATAAGTACAAAGGTTTAGAAGACAGGTTGGCAGCCATGGAGCTGCAGAGAGTGCCGGGTTTGGATTTCGAAGACTTGGGTTTAGTTGCCGGAATTGTGATTCCCCCAAAGTTCAAAGTGCCAGTTTTTGTGAGGTATGACGGGCTGTCCTGTCCAAAAATGCATCTCAGGTCCTATGTAAGGAATATCCAACCTTACACCGCGGATAAGAACCTTTGGATCCATTTCTTTCAAGACAGCCTTTCTGGGGCTCAACTGGAGTGGTTCTATCAGCTAGAGGGAACCAGTGTCCGAAACTGGGAAGACTTGGCCACCGCTTTTTATAAACAATATCAGTATAATTCTGACCTTGCTCCCACGCGTACCCAACTTCAGGGTATGTCACTGGGAACAGGCGAAGGATTCAAAGAATATGCACAAAAATGGAGGGATTTGGCTGGCAGGGTGCAGCCACCTTTAACCGACAGTGAACTTGTTGACATGTTTCTAGGGACCCTGTCTGGTCCGTTCTTCAACCATCTGATTGGTAACTCTTCCGCGGGGTTTACCGATTTGATCTTAACAGGCGAGAGAATAGAAGCTGGCATCAAGTCAGGGAAGATTCAAAAGGGTGCCGCTGCAAGTGTTGAGAAGAAGCCTTTCAAGAAGGAAACGACTGTTGTATACTCTCAGAGAAGAGCAGGGAAGACTGAACGCCGGCCAACTGTGGGGGCCGTAATGATCCAAAACCCTTCAAGTGAGCAGCCTCGCTATAACCAGTCCAGACCAAATCAACAACGGGTGGAACGGCCACAACGGCAGTTCACCCGCATTAATATGACGCCAGCGCAAGTGCTTCCCCATCTGTTGAAGTTGAATCTCACCACTATCAAAGAGGCACCAAAAAATGTGAATACGTCCTCTCCGCATTATCATCCTAATGCTAAATGCGCCTACCATTCTGACAGTGTCGGGCACGACACCAACGGTTGTTGGGCACTCAAGCATAAAATCCAAGACCTGATAGAGGCGAAGGAGGTGGAGTTCGACGCTCCAGAGAAGCCGAACGTGATATCTGCTCCAATGCCGAAGCACGACCGAAATGTCAATGCCATTGAAGAAGATTTGTATGTTGCTGATGTCAATGATCTGATAACTCCGTTAAAAACCATCAAGTTGAATCTATTATAGGCCGGGATTTTCCCGGGATGTAAAGAAGATTTCTACTGCTGTTACTCTCTGCCATTTGATTGTCTGTTACTGAAGAAAGGCATCCAAGGCCTAATGGACAGTCGACAAATTTTGTTTGAAAAAGTTTCTGCTATTCCAACCCATACTGAAGATGTCTCAATTATAACCATTCACGCCAATCTTTCCAAGGCCGTCAGAAAGCCTGTTAAGATTACACCAGCTACGGAGTCTGTTCCTTTGAAGATAACAATGCCAGGGCCTGTCCCCTACATTTCTGAGAAGTCAATACCATGGAACTACGGCAGTGACGTCTACTACCATGGTATTAAACAAGTTGAAGTAACTGAAGAAAGCTCGGATAAAGAAGAAGCCAACATTGGAAACATTGCGGGCACAAGCAAGATCACCCGGAGCGGGAGAATATTTTCTCCAGAGATTTCCCCCCCAAAAGCAATCTTTGGACCCTCATCTGCCGCCAAAGTTCTTCCCGCACCAATAAAACTCTCCGCTAAAACCCCATTGATTGAAGATGTTGTTGTTCCTAGTATTGTCCCTCCTACCGCTGCTGATAAAGGTAAGGGAACCCAAGATGAGCTCGTCAAGACGAGGGCTCAACCCTTGGTCATCCCGGAAACCTCCGAGAAAGAAATAGAAGAGATCTTAAAGATAATAAAAAGGAGTGATTACGATGTGGTAGAACAACTGGGGCAAACCCCCTCAAAGATCTCCATGTTGGCACTACTACTTTGCTCGGAAGCACACGCCAAGGCTCTGATAAAATTCCTGAAGGCAGCCCATGTGCCCTAGGAAACCTCTGCAGACCAATTCCAAAATTGCGTGGCCAGCCTTACTGCAGACAATGGATTAGGTTTCTCTGATGCCGATCTAACTCCTAAAGGTAGAAACCACAATGATGCTTTGCACATTTCAGTCGAGTGCCGAGGAACTACTCTCGCACATGTCTTGGTCGACACGGGTTCTTCGCTGAATGTACTGCCTAAGAAAGCTTTGGACCGACTAGATTGTGAAGGTTTAGAGCTAAAGCCGAGTGATATTGTTGTCAGAGCTTTCGATGGTTCGAAGAGGATGGTCCATGGGGAAGTTGATATTCCCATCAAGGTAGGCACTGAGGTGTTTAAATCTACTTTCTATGTGATGGACATCCGTCCGTCATACTCTTGCTTATTGGGTAGGCCGTGGATACACAATGTCGGGGCAGTCACCTCTTCCTTACATCAAATGTTGAAGTACCCTGTCAAGGGGAAGATCATAACCGTCCATGGCGAAGAGGAGTACATGATCAGCCACCTGAACTCCTTCTGGTATGTGGAGGTAGAGGGTGAGTTCATTGAGACACCATTCTAGCATTTCGAAGAAGTCCTTCCTGAAATAACAGTAGCAAAGTTGGTAGCTGAAGTACCAAAGTAGATGGTCAGGATGGCATCTCTGGAAGACGCAAAGGCCGCAATAAAGGAGGGAAAGAGTTCAGCATGGGGGCAGTTGCCTGATATTCCACATAAAACAGACAAATTTGGATTAGGATTCACCACGGCGGGACAAAAAGCTATGCGCCGTTCAAAGATTGAAAGGGCGCCAATCAAGATTTCTACTTACGGAATCAATGCTTTGGAGGATGAAGACGAAGAGAACAACATCGAAGAGTGGATCTACCCAACTATCAAAGGAGGATTATGCAACTGGGAGGCAAAGGACTTTGTCCCCATCACTTTTATTAATCAGTAATTTATCTGTCAAACATTTCCTATGGTCTGTAATAATTACTTTCGAACAATCCGTACACTATCTTTTTACCTCATGCCTTGCCCGGGGCATGTAGGTCCATTTGTAAGGGTTTTGATTATTTTCATATCCATATGCCATGTTTAATGATTCATTGGACGTTTTTCATTTGATAAACTGCTGTGTTCATTTTCTTTCCTTTTGCATTTTTTGTTTAAGGATGGCTATCCCTTACACACACCCACACTCACAAATGCAGGTACCCATCCACTCTGGATTCCATGGGTGACTATTCTGCTATATCCTTCAATAACTCTGAAGATCTGGTCAATCAAGCCGAGTATGAAGATGACGAAGGTTATGAAGTACCAGGGGAACTAGCCAGACTTCTACAGCAAGAGGAAAGGGCCATCTTACCTCACGAAGAGTCATTGGAGACTGTCAACTTAGGAACCGAAGAAGACCGGAAGGAGGTACAAGTGGGTGCCAATCTGGAACCAAGTGTCAAGGAACGCCTGATACAGTTGTTAAATGAGTACGTTGAAATCTTCGCTTGGTCTTATGAAGACATGCCGGGTTTAGACACAGACATCGTGGTTCACCGTCTCCCCACAAGAGAGGATTGTCCACCGATCAAACAAAAAGTCCGCCGAATGAGGCCTGACATTTCTGAAAAGATCAAAGCAGAAGTGATGAAGCAATTCGACGGTGGCTTTCTGGCTGTTACATCCTATCCTCAATGGGTCGCTAACATCGTGCCAGTACCTAAAAAAGATGGCAAAGTCAGGATGTGTGTGGACTACCGGGATTTGAATAGAGCCAGCCCCAAAGATGATTTTCCGCTACCACACATTAACGTTTTAATCGACAATACATCTCAGCATAAGGTGTTTTCCTTCATGGATGGTTTCTCGGGCTACAATCAAATCAAAATGGCCCCCGAGGATATGGAGAAAACAACCTTTGTCACACAATGGGGTACTTTCTGTTACAAGGTGATGCCGTTCGGACTAAAGAACGCAGGGGCAACGTATCAACGCGCCATGGTAGCTTTGTTTCATGATATGATACATCATGAGATTGAAGTTTACGTAGACGATATGATAGCTCGGTCACAAACAGAGGAGGAGCACCTTGAACATCTAGAAAAGCTGTTTGCCAGGTTGAAAGAATACAAACTCAGGCTGAATCCAAGTAAGTGTACTTTTGGAGTTAGGTCTGGAAAACTCCTAGGATTCATTGTAAGCAACAAAGGCATTGAAGTCGATCCAGCAAAAGTGAAAGCAATACAAGAGATGCCTGCTCCCCGTACTGAAAAGGAGGTTAGAGGGTTCTTGGGGCGCTTGAATTATATTGCCAGATTCATCTCTCATCTGACTTCTACCTGTGAGCCAATTTTCAAACTATTAAAGAAAGATCAGGTAGTAGAATGGAACGACGATTGCCAAACTGCTTTTGATAAGATCAAGGAGTATTTTCTAGAACCTCCTATTCTGATGCCACCCGTCGAAGGAAGACCATTGATCATGTATCTGACCGTCTTGGATAACTCAATGGGGTGTGTTTTGGGCCAGCATGACGAGTCTGGTCGAAAAGAGCATGCTATTTATTACCTTAGCAAAAAGTTTACCGACTGTGAGACTCGCTACTCACTACTCGAGAAAACTTGCTGCGCTTTGGTATGGGCTGCTCGCCGACTAAGGCAGTATATGTTGACTCATACTACCCTGTTGATTTCCAAAATGGATCCTATCAAGTATATCTTCGAGAAGCCTGCTTTATCTGGAAGAATAGCTAGATGGCAAATGATCCTAACTGAGTATGACATCCAGTACACCACTCAAAAAGCTATAAAGGGGAGTGTGCTAGCTGATCATCTGGCTCATCAGGCTATCGAAGATTATCAACCCATGAGATTTGACTTTCCAGACGAGGACATCATGAATTTGGACAACATTGAAAGTAACGGACCGTATGACGGACCCGAAAAGGGATCCCGATGGACCCTGTACTTTGATGGTGCTTCAAATGCACTTGGAAACAGTATCGGTGCGGTACTCATTTCCCTGGAAGGTTGTCACACACCTTTCACGGCCCGACTTTGCTTCAGCTGCACAAACAACATGGCTGAATATGAAGCTTGCATCTTTGGTCTCAAGGCTGCTATAGACTTGGGGATCAAATCTTTGAACATATTCGGCGACTCGGCTTTGGTTATCAGTCAAATCAAAGGAGAGTGGGATACCAAGCATCCCAATCTTATCCCATACAAAGAACATATCTTGACATTGTTGCCTCATTTCGAGCAAATTACCTTCGAGCATTTCCCGCGAGAAGAGAATCAGCTAGCAGATGCTCTAGCTACAATGTCCTCCATGTTTAAACTCAACTGGGATAACGAGGCTCCCCAAATCACCATCGAGCGAATGGATGAACCCACACATTGTCACGAGATTAATACCTAAGAAGTAGTGGAACAACCCTGGTTCCATGAAATCAAAAGGTATCTCCAGACTAGAGATTATCCCGAAGGAGCTTCCGTAAATGACAAAAAGTTCCTAAGGAGGTTTGCTGCCAAGTTCTTCCTGAGCAACGACATCCTTTACAAACGAAGCCATGATTGTGTTTTATTTCGATGCGTAGACAAAGCTGAAGCAGAGTTAATCATGACCGAGATACACAGCGGCACATTTGGCACTCACTTAAGCGGGCATACAATGGCTAAGAAGATCCTAAGGGCAGGCTATTACTGGTCTACCATGGAAGCTGACTGCCATCAACATTCCCGTACTTGCCACAAGTGTCAAGTCAACGCTGACAAAGTTCATATCCCTCCGATCCCTCTCAACGTTCTGACTGCTCCTTGGCCATTTGCAATGTGGGGCATCGACTTGATTGGAGAGATCAAGCCCACGGCATCCAACGGATATCGTTTCATCCTGGTTGCCATTGACTATTTCACCAAATGGGTCGAAGCAGCTTCCTTCGCCTCTGTTACTAAAAATGTGGTTGCCCGCTTCATCAAGCAAAATCTCATATGCCGGTATGGTGTTCCAGACAGGATCATCACAGACAACGGTACAAATCTGAATAACACGATGATCACCGCATTGTGCAAACAGTTCAAGATTTATCATCACAATTCATCTCCCTATCGGCCAAAGATGAACGGTGATGTTGAAGCTGCGAACAAAAATATTAAGAAGATCATCCAGAAAATGACAGTCACTTACAAAGACTGGCATGAGATGTTACCGTTCGCTCTACATGGATACCGTACGACGACACGTACTTCAACCGGGGCAACCCCGTTTTCTTTGGTATATGGCATGGAAGCTGTCCTGCCTATGGAGGTTCAGATCCCTTCTCTAAGGATTATGAAGGACGCATGTTTGAATGAAGATGATTGGATTCAGACCCGACTTGATCAACTCAATTTGATCGACAAGAAGCGACTCGCTGCTGTATGCCATGGTCAGACGTATCAAAAGCGGATGATCAAGGCCTTCAATAAGAAAGTCAGACGTCAAGTGTATCAAGTCGGAGATCTCGTAATCAAGCGGATTATCTTGCCGCAAAGTGATCCCAGGGGCAAATGGACTCCTACATATGAAGGACCATTTGTGATCAAGAGCATATTTTCTGGTGGTGCAATGATTCTGACCACCATGGACGGCGACGATTTGCCGCACCCTGCGAACGCAGACATAGTCAAAAGATACTACACATAAAATAACCCGACAAGTCGAAAACCCGAAAGGGCGGGTTGGGCAAAAATGGGCATCCCGGTGAACCGAAAACCCGAAAGGGCGGTTCAGGCAAAAATTAGGGATAAAAATAAAAAAATCTGTACACCCGGCAAGTTGAAAACCCGAAAGGGCGGCTTGGGCAAAAAGGGGTTTCCCAGTGGATCGAAAACCCGAAAGGGCGATTTAGGCAAAAGTTAGGGAATTAAAGCGTATGACTATTTCTCGTCAGATCACTTCAAAGACAATCTCTTCATCAACCAGTTCCAAGCTTCTGATCAATCCTGCCATCGGCAGACGAAGCATTGAATGGATAGATATTCAGAGTTGTGAAGGCTATAGCGGAATGGAATCTCATGGAATTATTTCACATAGCCATCTTTCTTTTGTATAAATTTTTTTTAATATTTATAACGACATCCTCTTACTAGGATGATCGTCTCCTTTGTACAAGTATACTCATAGAAAGTTAATACAAATACTTTTCAGAAATTTGCGTCGTTTCCTTTTCTCTTTTCTTTTGCACTTATGTTTTATTTGAGAAACGTCCAATGTTTTGTTAAATAGGCATATGCATTTTAACATAATCATTCCCTTATGAATCAAGAAAGACGATTACTAGTAAGTTGAAGGTGCAGTTAGGTATCTTGATACCCTTTCAAAGGAAATCCCGAGCAGATTTGAAATCCACATTCTTCAGTCAGAGCTTAATTCCCTAAATGGAGTCAAACTTCAGGATCCTCGTCAGCAAAAGCTTTCTCAAAACTGATTTCCCCAGCCAGAGAACCCTCCAGAACCCAATTCCCCTCAGAGTTAAGTTTCAGTATCCCCAGCAGAGCTAAAACTTCAAACTATCAATCCCCAGCGGAACCAGACTAGTGAACCTTCTCCCCACAGAGATACTTCTCACTAGACTGAAGATTCTCAGTCTTACGTCCCCAGCATGAGTCTACCAGGTTCTGAACTCCCTAGTAGAGATCTTCAGAAATTCTCATACCCTGCAAGTCACCAAGGAAATTCCAAATCCCCGCGGTGGTCCTGAGGCCCCTCACTGATTGAAGGTCTGGTATTCCCCAAGCAAATCTGAAGACTTTCAGTTTTCAGTTCCTCATTGTATATTCGAAGATTCTCCAGTGAAGATCTCCTCAAGACAGGAATTCCCCAGAAGATTGGTATACAACCCAAGCTCCTTATTCCCCAGCAACAGCCAAGGAATTTTTCTTCTCGGCAGCAGTCAAGATGCTTTCATCTTTAGCCATCTAGGATTCATTTATCCTCCGCAAGACAGCTCTCCAGCTTACATGCACATTCAGTTACATCCATATCATATAACATACATTGTATCATGCATCATGACATTACATATAACTAACTCTTTACCTTTTCAGGTAAGATCATTCGACAGACAAAAATCATTATTTTCCGAGATTCTTTCTAGAAATAGTTCAGATGTGACCCAGATATGGCAACATTCTGATGCTTATTCCAAATGAATCCAAATGCAGTTTTACAAGAACTCATCATCAGGAAACCCTACACCGGTTCCTCCTCCACCTTCAAGATTTCTGAAAATAGTTCACGGGTTCTCCAAGTAACGGATGTTAACCTATCGCTTGTTCAGATTCTTCTCAAGACTTCTGAAAACAGTTTATGGATTCTTCCCAACAACGGATGTTAATCTATCGCTTGTTCAGATGCAACTTTTGAAAACAGTTTACGGACGCTTCCCAACAACGGATGCTGCTCTATTGCTTATTCAACTTCAAGATTTCTGAAAACAGTTCACGGGTTCTCCAAGTAACGGATGTTAACCTATCGCTTGTTCAGATTCTTCTCAAGACTTCTGAAAACAGTTTATGGATTCTTCCCAACAATGGATGTTAATCTATCGCTTGTTCAGATGCAACTTTTGAAAACAGTTTACGGACGCTTCCCAACAACGGATGCTGCTCTATTGCTTATTCAACTTCAAGATTTCTGAAAACAGTTCACGGGTTCTCCAAGTAACGGATGTTAACCTATCGCTTGTTCAGATTCTTCTCAAGACTTTTGAAAACAGTTTACGGATTCTTCCCAATGACGGATGTTAATCTATCGCTTGTTCAGACTCTTCTCAACTTTTGAAAACAGTTTACAGATGCCTCCAGATACGGATGCCAATCTATTGCTTATTCAGACCCCCAGTTCGGAGATGGTCCAAAACATGGACACCTTTCTGATACTCATTTCAGATGGCATCTTTAAGCCCATCTCCAAATGGCATCTCTAAGCCCATTCCCCCATCCATTGCTTTGACGAGTGCAAATTTAAGGACACTCTAGTGTCCAATCTCCTTTTATCCTCGAGTCGCAAAAGGCAAACTCGCCAATCTAACTCTTCGGATTCAAGGAGATTGAACAGGGGCAACTGTTGTACCCCAAAATTCGCCCTCCTATTTTCTCAATATTTTCTCATCACAAGACCCTTGGAGCTCAAGATCCAGTTAGGGTTTCCTCTGCTCAAGACTTCTCCTTGCACTGTTGACCCAAATTAGGGTTTGTGTTAGCACAAAGGTGTTTTGACCTAAAATGCCTAAGATGACTTTCATGCTTCATGTTGGACTCCCAAGTCTATCCATACCAAGTTTCAAGCCTTGATTCCAAACTTTGCCCAGTCAATTGGACAGTTGACCTAGAAATCAGCTGTATTGGGGAAAAAGTCAACTATGGTCAATTGATAGTCAAACCTCATGAAATTTGACCCACATCAACATAATGAACTGATATGAACCACTTGGTCAAGTTTGGATCACAATTCCACAAGAAATTTGATCAGATCACCAAAAGGGCAAAATGGTCATTTTTAGGGTTTGGACTGCACAAAGGCAATTTTTGACTGTTTGACCAAGCCAATGGCAAACCAAGCTCACATATGGACTCAAGGACCCCATGGAATGGTCTTGACATACTCAACAAGTTCAAAAGATTCCAAATGCACAAGATTGACAGTTGAATTTTCCAGTCAATTGATCAATTTTTGACTGTATACTGAAAAGTCAAACTTTGACTTTTTGGTCAAAATCAAGTGTCAAGATTCATTTTTCATCAAAACATGCCAAATCATGAAACTTGTTCATCAAGAAATCAAGAATCACAAATTAGGGTTTGAAATGAAGATTTTTCATAACTTAGAATTTTTCTAAGTTATGAAAAACCCTAATTTTTTCCTAACTTTGTCCCACTTTCTCACCAAGATTCATTTGGATTCAAGGAAAAGTCAAAACATGAAAGTTGTAGACCATTGCAAAATTTACAACTTTGATTCACAAAGTTTTCTCAAAAGAAGCTTGTAGCTCAAGTTACAATTTTTGGAACAAGGGTACCAAACAATTCTTAACTTAGAAAAATTTTGACCTATTTTAGGCAGGATTTTTGCCTAACTTCATGGCAACTTTTCACATGCTTCCACTTGGAATTTCAATTTTCATCACAAATATGGATTGTAGTACACATTCCAAGCTTTCCAAAATGTCCAAGAACTCATCAAACAACCTCATGGTTAGGGAGAATCGAATTTGGCAAGTTGGGAAAAAGTCACTTTGTTTATGGCCAAGTTACATGTTCATACATCTAGGCCATTTTGAAATCAGCTTGCATTCTTTGATTACAGGTCCTATATCTCATTTGCACTCAATAATTTAATGCATATCCCTTGTTCCAAGACCTTATTTTGTGTGTTCAAAGATTATATGCAAGATTAAGCCATTTTTAGGTAAAGTATTTTTGCCATTTTTGAAAAGAAGTGCTTTATGTCAATTTGTAAATCAAGAAGGTACAAAGAAAATCTCTGAGGCACAAGTTATTAGACTAATCCCACTGATCAAGGAGAGATTATGCATCATGCTAGAGGGGCCTGTACAAGCCTAAAACACCAACTTGCCATTTCTTGCTTAAGTTAGAAGTAACTTGGCATAACAAACAGAACTTGACATTCCTGTCAAGGCAAGCTTAAGAAAAGATTGCAAGCAAATTCCATACATCCTAACTGAGCTAGAACACGAGCCAACCATCTCCAACACCCTCTCAAACACAGAATCACCATAAAACTGCAAAAACATGGCTTAGGCTGCAGTTGGATTCCCACAACTCATTTCCATCGTGCACTTCCATCCAAACCACTTCAAACACTTTCCCTACCATCCATACAAACTGTCCAAAGCATTGGAAGCAGACTGTAACACCTCTAACCAACATCACCATTTTCATTTTTCTGTTTTGCAGGTGGAGTTCTATAGCTCGATTCAGCTAGTTTCAAAGCAAACTAAAGGTTGGAGAAGCATCCCTGAACTTCAAGCAAGCTATTCCAATCATCACCTTGCACTGAAAGTACCTCCATTGCCATATACGATTCAAGCTGAACAGGTAAGTTCATGGACTTCTATCTCCCTATCCAGGCATTGTTAGCTCTAGGTTTGTGAATGAAAAATGTTCTACTCATGCCCCTGAAGCTGTACATATCTTTACTTTCCATTTATTTTGCATGTGCTATGAGAATTTAAGGTCTGAACATTGATGGAAACTTAGGTCAAGAATTAGGGATGGAGAAATTCTCTCTCATCTTAGAGAGTTAAGTCAAGTTCTTTATATGTATGGATTCGTCTTTTAATGCTCTACATTTTTCATGTTGTGAGTTTTGCTTGAAAGTCCAGGAATCCGGAGATAGAAAACGCGCGTTTTTGTTCATGTTCAAACAGTCTGGAGGTTGAAGACAACCCTTTTGGGCTGGGCTTGGTTGTTTTTCCTATTTGCACCTCATTTCTACTTTTGCACCCCCTTGGCCCATTATGCTTATTTTTATGATTTTTTGACCTTTTCTTTTTTGTTCTGACTTATTTATTTTTTCTCATAATATTAAAAATATAAAAATTATTTTTTAAACCATTTTTGTATTTATTAGGCATTTATTTGTTTAAATAGGTATTGTACATAAATAAATATATAGATATACTCTTATTCAAAATACTAAAAAATAATGCAAACATGTTTATTTTCTGATTTTATTTTATATTACCTCTTGAAAACATTTTACATAAAATATACTTTTTTTTAATAAATATTAAATAGTTTATTTTTGTATATATAATATATATTTAGTAAATAATATAAATACTTATATATTTATTAGTATATTTAGGAAAGAATATAAAAGTAATACGTTTTTATTTTTTTATTAATATTTGATCTCAAAAATTACTCTTTTACAAATATACTTCATTTTTATTTTATTTTTGTACATAATTAATAAACATTGTATATATTAAATAATAAATACCTTTTATTTGCAAAATTAGGGTTTTGCCCTAAATACATAAAAACTCCAAAAATTAATACTTTTTATTTTGTTTATTTGACATAAAAAACACTTTTTTCATACATATAAAAAACATTTTTTTTGCATCTTGCATATTTATTCCATTTTTATTTAATTATTGTATATTAAATAATTTGTATAATTCAATTTTGATGTAATAGTTAGGTTTAAATTCCTTGTCAAAATACCCCCATTTGAACATTTGTACCCCCCTTCCCATATATTGTGTTGTAATAACTTAGGAACTTTATTTTTCGCACTTTAAAGTTTTCTAAATATGCCATGATAGAATTAGGGTTTGTATGCCAATCAATTAACCAAAAATAGTTTGACCTAAATTCAAGATAAACAAGCATGAAAATGGACAACACTAATCACACTTGCACCCCTAGGGTATTCCACTTGTTGCCTTCAATAAGGGGCCATATTGCATGTTAGGTCTCTTTGGGCAAAACAAAACAATCAAATGATCATAGTCCCTCGTTGACGCTTTTGAAAGTTGCCTAAAAATGATCGAGTCCCTTAAAGGAAAAACTGCCCAAAGATACTTGGCACCATTGCAATTATGGTCTAAACGATGACCCGCGCCCGTCCCGTTCACATCCTAACACAAGATTGTCCACCAAATGCAATGGTGGAACAAAATTGTTAAAAGGGTTAAAACATAGCAAAAATCTTTGAGAACTTTAGGGTAGATAGCTCTTGAGTACTTGTCAACTTGTAAAACAAAAACACTTGCCTATTTTTTCAAACCACACATCACTACACTTTCAAAACAACTTTCAAAAACCTTGAAACATCTTTTCAAAAAGACAAACACCTTTTGTAAAACATTCGAGTAAAGAATTGTTACAAGGGTAGCCTAGACAAGGCATCTTTTTCAAAACATTTTCAAAACCACACACAAAGCACCATTTCAAACAATTGAAAATCAAGGCAAGTTGATCTAAGCAAGTAACTAAGATCCCATGGATAACCATGGATAGAAAGGGTGCTAATACCTTCCCTTTCTATAATCTACTCCCCGAACCCAAGAAAACATCTCAAAGGTTTTTGCTGTGCTTTTTTAACCTTTCCTTAGGATAAAATAAAAAGTCGGTGGCGACTCTTGCTCGACCGAAACATTTGCAAATACAAACGCAAAACACTAGTCAGTTCTCCCACCGTATCACACGTAGACTATATGGATATGAGTAGGGCAAGCCTCAAGGACGACTTCCCTCTACCACACATTGACGTCTTAGATGATAATACTGCTCAACATAAAGTCTTCTCTTTCATGGATGGCTTCTCAGGATATAATCAAATAAGGATGGCTCCCAAAGACATGGAGAAGATACTTTTGTTACTCAATGGGGCACCTTCTGCTACAAGGTCATGCCATTCGGATTAAAGAATGCAGGGGCAACTTATCCAAGGGCTATGGTAACTTTATTTCACGACATGATTCATCATGAGATAGAGGTATATGTGGATGATATGATTGCCAGATCACAAACCGAAGAAGAACATCTCGATCATCTGTACAAATTATTCGAGAGGCTGAAGAAGTACAAACTAAGGTTAAACCCTAACAAATGCATGTTTAGAGTATGATCTAGAAAGCTTCTAGGTTTTGTTGTCAGCAATAAAGACATTGAAGTTGATCCCTCCAAGGTAAAGGTCATCCAAGAAATGCCAGTCCCTCATTCTGAAAAAGAAGTTAGAGGATTCTTGGGTCGTCTCAATTACATTGCTCACTTCATATCACACTTGACTGATACTTGTGAGCCAATCTTCAAACTCTTGAAGAAAGATCAGATAGTCAGATGGAATGATGAGTGCCAGATTGCCTTTGACAAAATCAAAAAATACCTACAAGAACCTCATATTCTCATGCCTCTAGTTGAAAGAAGACCCTTGATCATGTACTTGACAGTATTAGAGAACTCTATGGGGTGTGTTTTGGGCCAACATGACGAGTCTGGCCGAAAAGAGCATGCTATTTATTACATGAGCAAATATTTTACCGACTATGAAACTAGATATTCACTTCTCAAGAAAACTTGCCGCGCTCTGGCATGGGATTCTCGCAGGCTAAGATAGTATATGTTGACTCATGCCACTCTATTGATTTCTAAGATGGACCCAATCAAGTACATCTTCGAGAAACCTTCCCTTTCCAGACAGATAGCCAGATGGCAAATGATCTTGACTGAGTACGACATTCAATACACGACTCAAAAGGCCATCAAAGGAAGTGTACTAGAAGATCATTTGGCCCATCAAGTTGTGGATGATTATCAGCCAATGAACTTCGACTTCCCTGATGAGAACTTCATGCTGGTAACCGACTGTACGAAACCTGGACCATACGATGGACCTGAACAAGGATCCTGATGGACTATGGTATTCGATGGGGCTTTCAACGCTTTAGGTAATGGAATTGGTGCTGTGATCATATCTCCTGAAGGTTTCCACATTCCTTTCACTGCCATACTATGCTTTGATTGCACAAACAATATGGCCGAGTATGAAGCATGCATCTTAGGTATGAAAGCTGCTATTAACTTAAGGATCAAGCACTTTGATGTGTTCAGGGATTCCACCCTAGTGATCAGCCAAGTAAAAGGAGATTGGGACACTAAACACCCTAGTCTTATCCCTTACAAGGAACTTGTGCTATCCCTAATTCCTTACTTCGAAGAGATCACTTTTGAGAACTTCCCTAAGGAAGAAAATCAGTTGGCTGACGCTTTGGAAACCATATCTTCAATATTCAAGGTCAGATGGGACAATGAAGCCCCCTATGATAACAATTGAAATATTCGATGAACCTGCACATTTCTATGAGCTTGACTCTGATGCAGAAAAGCCATGGTACCATGAGGTGATGAGATACCTTGAAGCACAAGAGTATCCAGAGTGGGCATCTATCAATGACAGAAAGTTCTTGTGAAGATTTGCAGCCAAATTCTTCCTAAGTAATGGGATATTGTACAAGCGCAACCATGATTCAACTCTACTCCGATGTGTGGACAAGAAGGAGGCGGAGGAGATCATGGAAGACATGCACGATGGTCTCTTCAGTACTCACTCAAGTGGACATACGATGGCTAAGAAAATCTTAAGAGCCGGTTATTACTGGTCAATGATGGAGACTGATTGCCATCAACATTCAAGAACTTGTCACAAATGCCAAATCTATGCTGACAAGGTCCACGTGCCTCCTATCCCTCTGAATGTCACGACCGCTCCGTGGCCATTTGCAATGTGGGGCATTGACATGATTTGAGAGATCAAGCCCACCACTTCCAACGGACATCGCTTCATTCTTGTTGCTATCGACTATTTTACCAAATGGGTCAAATCCACCTCATTTGCCTCAGTCACCAAGAATGTGGTATCCAGATTCATCAGACACAACCTCATATGCCGTTTTGGTATCCCGAAAGGATGATCACCGGCAATGGGATTAACCTCAACAATGCTATGATCACTGAGCTTTGCACTCAGTTTAAGATCAAGCATCACAATTCTTCTTCATATAGACCGAAAATCAATGGCGCAGTCGAAGCGGCCAACAAAAATATCAAGAAGATTATGCAGAAAATGGTAGTAACCTATAAGGATAGGCATGAGATGTTGCTGTTTGCTCTACATGGCTACCGTACTTCAGCTAGAACATCAACTGGGGCAACTCCATTTTCTCTAGTCTATGGCATGGAAGTTGTTTTCCAGTGGAAGTTCAGATTCCCTCGCTGAGAATTATGAATGAGGCAGTCCTAGGCGAAGACGAGTGGATTAAACCAAGATTGGATCAGTTGAACTTGATTGACGAAAAACAGTTAACTGCTGTTTTCCATGGTCAGACGTACCAAAAACGAATGATCAAGGCTTTCAACAGAAAGATCAAGCCTCGAGTATATGTTGGTGACTTGGTGATAAAACACATTATTCTACCACAAGGCGACCCCATAGGCAATAGACTCCCACCTATGAAAGGCCATTTGTTGTCAAGAGAGTTTTCTTTGGCGGTACCATGATGCTGACTACCATATATTGTAAAGATTTCCCATATCCTATAAACGCGGACATAGTTAAAAAATAATACGCATAAGAGACCCGTTAGGTTGACACACCTAAGAAAAATAAGGGCATCCCGGCAAACCAAAAGGTTTGGGAAAAAATTAGGGATATATACAAAAGATTGTACACCCGGCAAGTTGAAAACCCGAAAGGGCGACTTGGGCAAAAAAGGGTATCCTGGTGGGCTAAAAACCCAAAAGGGCGGTCTAGGAAAAAGTTAAGGATTAAAAGCGTATGACTATGTCCCGTGGAATCAACACAGTCAATTTTATCACCAAGGTCCAACTTCAAATGGTCCAAGATCAATCCAATCAACTTTTATCAACGTCAAGAGACATTCGAAGACATTGGGGAAATAGTAGAGTTGGAAGGCAATGAGATCATTTCACATGGATATTTGTTATCAATCTCAATTTTGTTTTCCTTTTGACGATTTCCTCTTACTAGGATCTCCGTCTCTCTGTACAAAAACGCCTATTCATGGCCAAAATATCAATACAAATATACTTTGAAGTGCAAAACTTCTGTCTTTGTTTTGAATGCAAATTTGTCCAATGACTAAAATTGAATGAACATATGCATATGAACATAATTAAAACTGTTTGGCACATATGACCTAAGCAGTAATAGACACTCACAAAGTCTCTTTACATAGGATAATCCCCGACCAGAGTCTCAATCTCTTGGCAACTCTCTCTCCAGCTAAATCGATTTTTACAAGTTGAAGCCTCGTGGATCTCTTCCTAAAAGAAACTCACTTCCCCAACAAGGTTTATTTCCCCAACATGGTTTATTTCCCCAACAACAATCGAGGAACCACAAAATTCCCCAACCGAGTCTGTATTCCCCCGGCATAGTCTATCCTTCCCAGTTGAGCCCGTTATTCCCCAATTGAGACCGTTATTCCCCAGTTGAGTGTATCCTCCCCAAGCTGAGTCTGTCCTACCCGACTGAGTCTACACTCTCCAGTTTGAATTTTCCTTTTAGATTATTGCAAATCATAGGGCCACAACCCCTGATCACCAGTAAAGCCGTCAACAAAGCCTTTATTATTTCCAAAAAGATACTATGAAGCCTGGACCCGACCAGATATTAGCACCATTTTCAAGTTATTACTAAAGCCTGGACACGACCAGATAATAGTTTGACTTCTTCAATTGCCGAAGCTTGGGCCCAACTGTAGCGGTAGAAATGTGCAAGACTAAGCCATTGGATTGACTAGACTTTATACAAATCAAAATAAAAATCGCCACCGCGCTTTATTGTTTCCAAAGGATTGGGAAAAGAGCGAATAACCCAAAAAGAGGGGGAAAGATTCAAGGTAAGGGGGTTGGTTATGCAAAGGGAAGGTATTAGCACCCTAAACATCTACGGTACTCCGCAGGAACCTCTTTGAAAAATCTGTATATTTTGGCTATAAAAATGTGTTGTATATAAAATGGATGGTGGAGGTGAGAAAATAAATATTTTTATGATTTTTGCACCCGCCGCGGTTGCGAACCTTTAGTGCCTACGTACCACCTTTCGTGCAATAGGGGATCAGGGTACACGTAGTTCCTCTTTTAAAAATTTGAAACACAAGTGTGTTGGTTGATTTTATGAGATAAGACATCATCGCAATTGTCCGTGTAAAAAACATACTTACTACCCACAATCATGAGAAAGGAGAATTTGCATCATCTCAAAGTGGAGGATATGGCTTGGATTTTAAAATCAACAATGCCTCACTCAACACCCAAGTGGAAAATATCTCACTTCATTACATATTGTAGAAGTATAGTTGTTTGCATCACTACAAGGATTGACAAGAGTCTAATCTTTTGAGAAAAGTTTAAAGATAAAAGCCAAAGTGGAAAAATGGTTTGAAATGAGATTGATTGACTTTTAGTCTTCTCACAAAAAAAGGTCAAGGTATTATTAAATTGATTGAAATTTTTTTATGAAAATGTTTCGAAGATGCATGGACCTAAGTCCAAGTTTATTATGAAAATGTTTCAAGTTTCAAAACAAGAAGAGTTTTTTTTAAAGGAGGGCGAAGATTTTTGAAATTAAAGAAGATGGGAGGAGATGAAGAGGGAGGGGAATGATAAGCTAATTTGGATCACCATTTCAAAATTCTTTCATCTTTAAATTCAATAACTCTTCTAGATGGATTAAAGCACTAAACATATCATTAATCCAAAGCACCAAAAATGAATTAAATAATTCACTCTTAGGTAGATTTGAATTGATGAACATTTATCCAACTTCATCTACATCATAAATTCCATTGAGTTTAAAGACAAATTGGACATTTAAAATTGCAATCCAAACCAACAATCAAAAGGAGTGAGTAGAAAAAGCATTTTGGATCAAAGCTGCCCCAAAACAAGGCAAAAAAATGCATTTTGTCCCTGTGTAAATCGATTGAACTATTGTGTAAATCGATTTACACAGTACAGTTTTCAAAAATCTGCGTGAAATTGCTTCTGTGCAATCGATTGCACTACAGTGCAAATCAATTGCACACAGTTACAGTAGTAAAAACAGCATTTTAAAAGGGAAATTTCTTGTTCAAACTTTCCATCAAACACCTTATGATCATGGATCCACTTGAGCACGAAAATTCCATCAAATTATGAGAAAATAACACCATTGAAATCACAAAATAATGCTCAAAGAATCAATCCCAAAGATCACCAAGAGATCACATTGTGAAAGATGAATTATCCAACTTACCAAAGGTAGATCTAGAGAATTATCAAAACAACTTCAAGAATTTGCTTCAATTCAACCACAAGAATCAATTGACCAAGTTTGGATGTAGAGAATTGATGGAGAAAAAGTGTTTGGATGAAGGTTTAGCTCAAAGATTAGTAAGCTTCAATGCAAAGCTTACTAACTTTTTGAAAATGAAGCTTTGAGTGAATTTGGTAGATGGAGAGAATTGAGAGATTTTTTAGCAAGGTGGATTTGGCTATCAAAAGCTTGAAATTTGAATGAGATGAGGGCTCTATTTATAGAGTTTAGGATTGGGATTAGTGTTAATTTGGTAATTGATTCTTGGAGCCAAAATTTGAATTAATGATAATTCTTTTAAATATTAGAGCCAAAATTTGAATTAATGATAATTCTTCTTAAAAATGAAAAATTTGCACTAAAATTTGAATTAATGATACATCTTTGAAAAATAAAGAAAAATTGGAGCCAAAATTTGACAATTTTAAAATGCTGATTTTTTTTTCAAATTTTCACACTGTGCAATCGATTGCACTATAGTGCAACTCGATTTGCACAGTGTATTTTTTCAAAAATGGCGCAAAATGCACTATATGCAATCGATTGCACTATAGTGCAAATCGATTTGCACAGTGTATTTTTTCAAAAATGGCGCAAAATGCACTATGTGCAATCGATTGCACTTTAGGAGCAATCGATTGTATAGTGAAAAAATGAAAATTCTTTAATTCTTTTTCTTTGCAAATAGAGATTTTAGGGAAATAATATCGGAAAACCTTATTTTCCATATGCTTCGACTCGATACCTACAAAACACAAATATGCAAAGACAAAGACAAATATATTTTTTTGTATTTTGATTAGAAGTTAGTTAACAACACAAGAGAAAACTTAAAGATAGAATGCAAATGTGATAAATGAAGCTATTTATTAATGATTGTGACTTAATGACAAAATATAGTATGAAAGTGCGACTAAAAAAGTTAGGGGCAAAATTTAGGGTACAACACCGACGAGATAGCAGTTTAATTCCTACAAAATCATTAGCAAAACTCCTATTCTCCAGTAGAGTTTGCCACTATCCCTAGTGAATTACTGAAACCTGGACCCGACCAGATAACAGTTTGAGTATCTGAAACCTGGACTCGACTAGATAACAATTGATCTCAATTTCAAGATACTATGAAACTTGGACCCGACCAGATAATAGTCTAACTCTTTAAAGATATAGAAGAGCCCGGACTCAACCCGACCGAGTTTTAACTTCTTTTCCCCAGTAGAGTTTGCCTCTGCCCCAACAAATTACTGTGAAACCTGGATCTGACCAGATATCAGTTTTCAATTTCATCTTTTCAAGCAAGTTGTTGTGAAGCCTGGATCCAACCAGATAGCAATTACCCTCAGAGCTTCATTGTGAAACCTGGAAACTGACTAGATAACAACTAAATCCCCTAACAGTTTATGGTGAAACCTGGACCCGACCAGATAGCAATTGACCTCATCAACCTCAGAAATTTGTGAAGCCTGGACCCGACCAGATAACAGTTTTTCAAACAGTTTATTATGAAACCTAGAGCCCGACTAGATAACAACTAACTATGATCCCCAGAGAGACACTATGAAGTCTAGACTCGACCAGATAATAGTACAACTTTCCCAAAACCATGAAACTTGGACCCGACCAGATAATAGTTACCACTTCAAGTTACTGCAAAGCCTGGATTCGACTAGATAACAGTTAACTTCTGTATCCCCAGCAAGTTATTGTGAAGCCTGGATATCACCAAATAACTATTCAATT
Source organism: Vicia faba (assembly GCA_948472305.1). NCBI lineage: Eukaryota > Viridiplantae > Streptophyta > Magnoliopsida > Fabales > Fabaceae > Vicia > Vicia faba. The sequence goes on along the minus strand of OX451739.1, from coordinate 229,542,721 downwards.
TCAAGACAATTTTCTGCAAAGCCTGGACTCCGACCAGATAACAGTTAATTCGTCTCTTCCCCCAGTAAGTTATCTTGAAGCCTGGATCCGACCAGATAGCAGTTGACTACTTCATCCTCAACAAATTGTGAATCCTGGATCCGACCAGATAACAGCTGACATTCAAGAGATATTCTCTAGTGAAAGCATCCATTCAACAAAGTTTGAAGATATGCATATTCTTCATCCCCAACGGCAATCAGGGATTCAACCCCCCCAGAATTTCTTCAGCAGCAGTCATGGATTTATTTTCCCGGACAAAAACATACATCTCACATTCATACATCAAAGCATGAACATACCATATGCACTTAACATAATACCACATCTGGTGAACATCATGAAGGCATCTACATTTTACTAACTCATTTTCTCACAGGTAAAACATCAAGTTTTAGTATAAATCAACAAGAGATTTGTGCTGATACTTCTTCCAGGGTTTACCAACATTCCTCCAAATGGAATCTATAAGCCCATTCGCCATCCATCTTCGAGTGAAATTTTTTGGGAACTCTAGTGTTCAATCATCTTTCACCTTCAAGTCACGAATGGCGGATCTGCCAATCTAACTCTTCAGATTTAAGAAGATTGAACAGGGGAAGCTGTTGTACCCCAAAATTTTCCCTTTCACTTATCAAATATTTTCTCACAAAGATCTCTCTTGGTTCAAGACTGCACTAGGGTTGATCAGCTCAAGACACCTCCTTAAGCACTGATGACCTAAATTAGGGTTTGAGATTTCACAAGGATAATTGAAATTTCAATGCTTCATATGACTTTCATGGATCATTATGGACCCCCAAGATTACTCATGTCAAGTTTCAATCCTTGGATCACACTTTTGCTCCGTCAATTGAGCAGTTGACCTAAAAATCAACTGTATTGGGGAAAAAGTCAACTATGGCCAATTTACAGTCAAACTTCATAATGTTTTATCCACATCAATATTATAAACTCATATGTATCATTTGATCAAGTTTGGACTATAATTCCTCAAGAAATTTGATCAAATCATCAAAAGGGCAAAATGGTTAAAATTAGGGTTTTGATTGAGAAAGGGCAATTTCTGATTTTTGACCTAACAAATGGTCAATTGGTTTGAAGCATGGTTTCAAGAGTTAAATTGCATGTTTTTGACCTAATGGCATGACCTAAAACATTTCTCAAGATCAATTGGATTGATAGTGAACTCTCAGTCAACTGATCAAAAGTCAACTGTACACTGAAAAGTCAAACTTTGACTTTTTGGTCAAAATCCAATGTCAAAGATCACAATTCATCAAAAAATGTCAAAATATGAAACTTATTCATCAAGAAATCAAAAAGTCAAGATTTCATTTTGAAAAGTCAAAGTTTTCTAAGAAATTTTTCAAAGTGTTTAAAACTTCATGTTTTTTCATAACTTTGAGCCATTTTTTCACCATGATGCAAGATGATTCAGAAGAAACTTTCAACATGAAAGTTGTAGATCTACATGATATCTACAACATTTCTTTACACAACTTCTTATAAAATTCTTGGATCTCAAGTTATTAATTCAAAAAGTCATGGTCTTGAAATTGAACACTTAATGAAATTTTGCCCTAGTTTTGGTCAGGATTTTGACTTAACCTCATGGAACTTTTTCATATAGTTCCAAAGGGAATTTTCAAAAGTGATTCAAAGAGGGGTTGTAAAGCACATTAAAAGCTTTCCAAAATGTTAAAGAACTCCTTGAGATAATTTGTGAGCAAGGAGAATCGAAGAGATGAAGTTAGGGTTTTCAAACTTAAATTACAAGCCATTTCATGATGAACAAAAATTCAAATCCAAGCCTAGGATGCATAACATTTGCTTTGCAGACCTCAAACTTGTTTGTCATTCCATAATTAAATGTTTACACAGCTGATAGAGCTTTAATCCAAGCACTTGAGCCTTTATCCAAGTTACATTTCCATTTATGGCACAAAGTTGCCATTTCCATTTTGATAAAGCACTACTTTTGCAATTGTCAACTTCTTAAGCTTTGAACTTGTTCCTTCTGCACACACAACCCCTATAAACTAAAAGCAATGTGTCTAAAGCCTCTTTATGCTCAGAACATACTTGTACAACACTTTGAGTTTTGTCCTCTCACTTTTCTTCAAAAGCAAGTCATAGAGCCGAAAGGCTATAACTCAGAAACCTTGAGTGCATTTGATCTCTAACCTTTTCCATACATATACACAAGTCTATTGCAACATAACACATAAATGCTAAGACCCCAAAACACTACCATGCACTGCAACTCAGAATCTTCCTTAACTTGACAATTTTGAACCTCACATAGCCATCTCCAAATCCACTCGTGCGTATTGAGTTTTAACCATCCAAACACTTAATATCATATCAAAGTGATCCAGACCCCTGTTTCTTGACTATAACTCTTCCATCACCATCCACAATTTCCAAATTTGAAGCTTGCAACTTGACTTGAGTTGGGAGTTTCAGCCATCCTCAAAGCAAAGTAGGAGTTGGAACACACTCAAGGAGGTCCAGGCAAGCTACAGAAATTATTAGGCCATCACAAAGGTTGCTCAAACTCCATACACAACTCCAACTGCAAGAGGTAAGTTTTCAAACTTCTATCTCTTCATACAGGTATAATTTGATTTTGGTTTGTGAAGATAAAATGTAGATACCATTGTCACGAATCTATACATATCCATAGTTTGCATTTATATGGCCTGAGCTTAGAGAATTTTATAGTTGAAGTTTTCTGAAATATTTAGGTTTTAAATTAGGGCCAGAAAAATTCTCATTCATCTTTGACTGTTAGCTTAAGTTATTTACATGTTTGGATTCGTGGGAAGAAATGCCACAACTTTCATGTTTGAACTTTTCATTTTTGTTGAGAGATGAAGAAGATACAGGTCCTTTGGCTGGAGGTTGAAGATGAAGTGTAATCAGGGCGCATTTTGTATTATATATTTATCGTTTCATTTATATTAACGAATGTGCAGCCACCCCTGTGGTAAGACAGTGCGCTGGTAACCTCAAGGTCACGGGTTCAAGACCCAGCGCTGCCTTTTGCATTTTCTTTTCACATTTTTTTACAGTTTTTTTTGGATTTTTGCAGCGCTGGGCTCCCCTTTGTTGGGCCTAACCTTTTTTGCTTATTTTTACTCTCTGTTTCATTTTCTAACCCCCCTGACTTTCCTTTATATTTTTATTTTCTTTTTTATTTTACTTCTTCATTATTATTATTATTATTATTATTATTATTATTATTATTATTATTATTATCATCATTATTATTATTATTATTATTATTATTATTATTATTATTATTATTATTATTATTATTATTATTATTATTATTAATGATATTGTTATTATTATTATTACTATTATTATTTTCATAAAATCATTAAAAAAATCCAAATTTATTTTTATTTATTATTTGTATTTATATATTTTATTTTTTTCCATAAAACAAAAAGACTAAAAAAAACATTTTCTTAAAACAAATTAATTTCTTTTTTTCTTAAATAATTAATTTTTAGACTTAGGTTAAATCAATATATTATTTTATTTTCTTAGTTAAAATTAATTTAGAACTTAGGTTATTTTAATTTATTAATCTTCATTTTATTTTCATTAATTTAAAATCTTTTCATAAAAAACCCTAAAAATCCTTTTCAAATTAATTTCTTTTCTTAATTAGTTTAAGTTAATTTTATTTAATTTTAATTAATCGTTTTCTTTAATTAGGTCAAGACAAAACCCCTTTCATAAAAACAACAAAAAATCATTTCTTTTTCCATTTTATATTCTTGCATTTTATTTTCAATTTAGTACAATATTCAAATAGGTTGTAATAGAAAATTAGGTTTATTTTTCTTGCAATTCCCCATTAGTAAATTTGTACACCCCCTCCCCTAATGATGTAATAGCGTAGTAATTTTACTTTTCGCAATTTATCGCTTTATATAAATGCTAGTAATTAGGATTTGTATGAGAAGATAAAATCAACAAGTAGCAAACCCTAATCAAAGACTAAACAAAACATGAAAATCAATACACTTTCACACAAGCACCCCTAGGGTAAAATGCACTTGGTTGCCTTATAAAAATGGCCATATTATACATGTGATGTATCTTAGCAAAAACAAGCAAAAATACAAGATCATAGTCCCTCGATGATGCTATCTATGTTGCCTTTTCAAAATGATCTTAGTCCCTTAAGAAAGATGCTAAGATACCTTGCAACATTGCTAATAATGTTTATACGATGACCCACGCCCGTTCCTTTACATCTAAATATAGGTTTTCTTACCAAATCAATGGTAAGATAACAATATCAAAAGAAAGGAAGAAATGAACTAAGACTTTTGAGTAGGTAGATTGTTCCTAGTTGCTTGCTCAATTTCAAATCAAACACTTTTGCTTATCTTAAAAAACAAACACACTTTCAAAAACACGTTCTAAACCCTTTCCAAACTTGAAACATTTTCAAAAGATCAACACCTTGTATATGTTCTTATGAACGAGAATTATTACAAAGTTTTCCTAAACGATGGCGCCTTTTCAAAATACCTTCAAAAAACACACAAAGCATATTTTCAAACAAAAGTAAGTGATCTAGCAAGCTACTAAGAGCACATAGATAACTATGGATGAAAAGTGTGCTAATACCTTCCCTTTTCATAATCTACCCCCTGAACTCAAGAAACAATCTCAAAGGTCTTTCCTGGGCTTTTTCACCTTTCCTTTTGGATAAAAGAAAAGTCGGTGGCGACTCTTGCTAACCGTAACATTTGCGATAAAACGCAAAACACCCAAGTCAGTTCTCCTACCGTACCACAGAACTGGCGACTCTGCTGGGGATATTCTTAAAAGTGGGGTTACCTTAGGGCTAGATCACATTTACTTGCTTTCATTGTTTGATTTGTTTGCTTTACATTTTGGTTCTTCGTTTGGATTTAAATCCTCTACCCGAATTTGGGATACCTTATAGGTAAGTAGCAATACATTGTGAAAGTTGTGTGGGGTATACCAACACGGTCTAAGCAATAGCTACGTTAGTGCGACATATTTGTGGGTACCGGTAGCCCTTGAGTAGTAAAGGAGAATACGGGGCAGTGAGTAATGTCATGAAGCACTAATGAACTTTTAGAACCTTTACTTGACCAACTTGGCCATTAGGACGTAGTGAGATGACCGGCTTTGGTGCAATCCGAAGTTGGTAGATACTCGATACTACACTCATTGAGGTTTGGTTTTTTAGGATATTTCGGTCGCCATTAAAGAGGCTTCCGCTGAAACAATACCCAAAGAAACAAACTGGTGATATTGAGCCCCTTAGAACCCGGTTACTATTGCTAGGATAGGTTTGAGCCAACTAAACTTCAAGAGGGTACTTACTTATGAGACTCCATGCAAGCTTAAACCTAAGGACTTGTTTGTTTTGTTTGTATATATTTATTTGTACATAACATTATAAACATCATAAACATCATAACATCATACCCATATGCACTAACCAATTCAAGGATTTTGGGGATTTATCTTTGTTCTGTTTTGTAGGACATGGATTCTATTGCAGGAAAACCATTCAAGTCAATCTCGTAAGGATCCATCCTCAACTCAAATAGTTAGCATCAAGGGTTCCTGAGAATTCTCCATTTACCGAAAGACATGGTCGCCTCCTAAACTTGGTTACCTCCAACACTGATGAGGACATGATGAAGGTGCTCTTCCAGTTCTTTGATCCTCTACACCATTGCTTCACATTTCCTGATTATCAACTTGTGCCAACTTTGGAAGAATTCTCACAACTCTTGAGGATTCCCATTCTCAATCAACTACCTTTCAACGGTACAGAAAGAGATCCAAAGCCAGAAAAGATTGCCCAAGCTCTACACTTGCAACCATATGATATCACAACTAATTGGGAAACAAGGAGTGGTGTCAAAGGTTTCCTAGCAAAATTCTTGTTTGAGAAAGCCAAAAACTGTTGGAACTCTTTGGATTTGCAAGCCTTTGAGGAAATTGTGGCTCTCCTCATCTATGGGATGGTTTTGTTTCCAAATCCTGACCAACTCATAGATGTGAACTCCGTCAAAATCTTCATGTCTCGTAACCCGGTGCCTACTTTTCTAGGGGACATCCTACATTCCTTTCACACTCGCACTATGAGGAAAAGAGGTATCCTTATGTGTTGTACTCCTCTCTTGGCAAGATGGTTTATTTCACATCTTACCCAATATGTATTGAAGAGCGAGCAAGGTTCAAGGTGGTCACATAGGTTGATGATGCTCAGACATTCAGATATTCATTGGTGTTCCCGCTCTTTGGAGAATGTTACTATCGTCGACCGTTGTGGAGAATTCTCTAATGTCCCTTTGCTTGGCATTAGAGGAGGTCTCACTTACAACCCCTGCTTAGCCCTACGACAATTTGGTTACGCCCAGAGGGATGGTCCCCATGAGATGCTTATCCAAGGATTGGTATTCGACTACGAGAATGACAATCAAGGTTACCGCCAGAGGTTTATCCGAGCTTGGAGGATGTTGAACAAGGTGGAAAATAAGACATTAGGACACAAGAACTCCATTCCCCTCGAGCCTTACCTTAAATGGGTGCGAGCTCGTGCTCAGAAACTTGTAATGCCTTATCCCTCCATCTTACCAGTCACCGTGGAGCCTGTGGTCAAAGGAGATGTTCCCTACACTATCCTCCATCCCGACATGCCTACCTCTCTCGAAGACTTACAAAAGAGTTGGATCCAACTGAAAGAAGAAAGAGATACTTTCGAGGCTCAATTCTATGCTAGTGAAAAGAGGGTCTTAGAGCTTACGAAGCAGCTATAAGAAGAGCAAAGTGTGAACCCTTATCTCGCGCCAAAGAGGATGTGTTCGGTCTTTTTATCTTAGAAAGTTATTTTGTAAACCCAAGAGGTATGATGTAATCTTTCTTGTTTTGTCTAATGAGAATTAACGTTTGTTCATTATTTTGTCTATACAAATTTAAATTTCATTAATCCTTGAAATCATTTGCATGTACATATTCCATGCATCATAACAAGATAGGTTTTCGCATAACAAGTTTCCTTATCTTTCTGCTGTTTACTTCAGCAAGAAGGATCTAGAGAAAACTGTGAAGGATCTCCAAATCCAGAATTCTCAGTTTCAGGAGACTCTACTAGCCCTAGCCAAGGGGCAGCGAGATATGATGGCTTTGCTGGCCGTTAAGAAGAAGCCAAAGAAGAAAGCTCTACTCAACATGGGTAAAAGGTTCAAGGAGACAATCTGTCAAATCCCAATAGGAGGAGATTCATCTGAAGAGGACGAGAACTAGATTGGTGAGGTCAAGAGTACTCAGGCTGACTGTATCAATGATCAAGTATCTGATGATGATTATTTCAACGAGCAGTATCCACCCGCTGATATCTAATACAAGCAGTTAGAAGACAAATTGAAAGCTGTTGAAATCCAAGCCGTCCCAGGTTTAGATTTTGATGATTTGGGTTTGATCTTTGTGGTAGTCATTCCCCACAAATTCAAAATACCAATATTTGCAAATTACGATGGGGTTTCCTGTCTAAAAATCCATTTGAAATCTTATGTGCCCAAGATACAGCCGCACACTGCTGATAAGAAGCTCTGGGTTCACTTTTTTTAAGAGAGCTTGGTTGGAAACACAACTTGAATGGTTTTATCAGTTAGATGGTTCTCGTATCAATTCTTGGGAGGATTTAGCTACTGCCTTCTACCATCAATATCAGTACAACGCCGACTTGGCGCCAACGAGGGTTCAGTTGCCAGATATGACCATGGGGAAGAATAAAGGATTTAAGGAATATGTGTAAAAGTGGAGAGACCTTGCTAGTAGGGTCCAACCTCCCTTGACTGATAGGGAGAACATCGACATGTTCATGGGTACTTTATCTGGTCCTTTCTTTAATCTGTTGGTTGGCTTCTCTTCTTCTGGTTTCATCGAATTGATCTTAACCGGCGAAAGAGTTGAAAGTGGCATCAAAAGTGGGAAGATCGTTGTGGAATCTACCTCCACTCCCAATCCTATCAAGAAACATTTTGCTGCAAAGAAGGAAGTCAATATTATGTACGGGGCAAGGGCTCATACCAAGAAGAACGACAACTCGTCTGTCAATGTTGTCCGAATCTCCAATCCAACTCCTACTCCAAGAGCATATGCAAATTATCAACATTTTGAAACTCCATGAAGACAATTTATAAGGTTAGGCATGTCACTGTCTCAAGCCCTTCAACATTTGCTCAAGGCTAATTTAGTGACATTGCGCGATCCTCCCGCCAACCCTGACACCTCGTCACCAAAGTATGATCCGAACGCTAAGTGTGCTTACCATTCAAGCAGCCCCAGACACGAGACTGACCAGTGCTGGGCTTTGAAGAACAAAATCCAGGATTTGATTGATAACAAAACTATTGAATTTGATCCTCCTCCAACGCCGAATGTAATCACTGCTCCAATGCCGAAGCATGACAAAGGTGTTAATGCTGTCGAAGATGCAATTTTTGTTGCCTCTATTGAAGAATTGACTACTCTGCTGAATATAATAAAAAATAATTTGTTGAAAGCCGGGATTTTCCCTGGCTGCATAAAGGAATGTGTGTGTTGTACAAGACAACTCAATGGATGTGAAGGGCTAAAGAAAGGCATACAACGCCTGGTGGATAGCCATGAAATTCTATTCGAGAAGACCCCACTTGCCAAAAGTTTGACTAACAAATGTGAAGACCTCTCCATTATTACCATCTCAAACAAGCCTCTTAGGATCACCTCCAAAGGTCCTATTAGGATTTCAAATGAACCGACTGTTGCTCCCTTAATAATTACCAATCCCAGACCGATTCCCTATTATTCAAATAAGGCAGTACTATGGACTTATGGTGCTGAGGTGTTCTATCATGGGATTAAACAAGACGCTTGGATCGAAGAAGAAAAAGATGACGATGTCAGTAATATAGCTGGTTCAAGCAAAGTTACTAGAACTGGGAGAATATTTTCACCCAATATCTCACCACCAGTTGTTACAAGGAAGCCCATCTGCATTACTGCTGCCAAGCCAAGTACTAATACAAGAGGGAAGGAGAAGGTTATTGAGCCTGATGTGATTGAATTACCCTCCAAGGACGTAGCTGATGGAGAACCCTCCGCTTGCGAGATGGACGGGATTTTGAAGATCATAAAAAGAAGCGACTTCAAGATTGTAGAACAGTTGGGGCAAACCCCTTATAAGATTTAAATGTTGTCATTGCTGCTTTACTCCAATGCACATGCTCGAACATTAATCAAGTTCCTGAAAAAGGCTCATGTCCCCCATGAGACGACAATGGATCAATTTGAGAATTGTGTGGCTAGCCTGACAGCTGATAATGGTTTAGGATTTTCAGATGCTGAGTTAACACCTCTTGGGAAGATTCACAATAAAGCTTTACATGTTTTTGTCGAGTGCAAAGGGACTACCTTAGCACATGTGCTAGTCGACACTGGTTCTTCCCTGAATGTATTACCCAAGGGGGCGTTAGACCGTCTTGACTGTAAGGATTTAGTCTTGAACTAAGTGATATCATTGTAAGGGAGTTTGATGGATCAAAGAGGACTGTTCATTGGGAAGTAGATATTCCAATCAAAGTGGGCTTCCAAACCTTCAACTCCACCTTCTATATTATGGATATTCGTCCTGCCCATTCTTGTATGTTAGGTCGCCCGTGGAACCATAAAGCTGGGGCAGTAACCTCAACTCTCCATCAGAAACTCAAATATCCAGTCAAGGGAAGAATAGTCACTTTCTGTGGAGAAGAGGAGTTTATGGTAAGCCACCTTAATGCATTCAAATACATAGAGATGGATGGAGAATTCATTGAAACCCCATGTTAAGCCTTTGAAGTCATGCCACCGATGATTGCTGTTACCAAATGTTCTTATTATAAGTCTGAAGCTGTTAAGGCCACGCCAAAGATGGTTTCAGTCAAGGATGCCTGCGCGACAATTGAAGAAGGAAACTGTGATACTTGGGGACAACTCCTAGATATCCCATTTAAAGCGTACAAGTTTGGTTTGGGCTTCACCGTTAAAGTTCAGAAGGAAGTGAGGCGTTCTCGTGCTGGAAAGCAACCTCTCCGCATTGGAAGCCATGAAGTCAACGCCATGAGTGATTCTGATGAAGAAGCTGCATTTGAAGATTGGGTGTATCCAACTACAACAGAGCTGAAGAATTGGCATACGAAGAACTTTGTGTCAATCTCCTTCATTGAAGAGTAATCTACTTATTATTGCTTTTCTTTCAATTCAAGAACATGTTGTCTGTAATATTTTAATAATGACTTTTCAACCATTTTCCTGGCCCGGGGAACTTTGGTACATTTGTCAAGGGTTTTATTTATGTTCATCTAATCATATGATCATTCAGTACATTGGATTATTTTGCATTCAAATATTTTTGTTCATTGTCTTTCCTTTCTTGAAAATACATTTTTCAAAAAAAAAATAGCCATGTATCTTACATTCACACACACACACACACACACTCTCTTTTGTAGGTCCACATCCACTCTGGATCCTATTGCCAATGACTCTACTATTGCCGACTATGACTTTGAATGTCCTATAAACCAAGCCGAAGACGAAGGCGGGGAAGATTGTGACATACTAGGAGAACTAGCCATACTTCTATTATAAGAGGAAAAAGCTATTCAACCGCACGAAAAGTCAGTCAAAGTTATCAATCTGGGTATTGAGTCAGATAAGAACGAAATCAGGATCGGTGCTAATTTGGAAAGCAGTGTCAAGAACAGGTTGGTTCAGATGTTGCATGATTATGTGGAAGTATTTTCTTGGTCTTATGAAGATATGCCTGGGTTGGATACCGACATCGTAGTTCATCGTCTGCTGACAAGAGAAGACTGCCCTCCCGTCAAACAAAAGATTCATCGCATGAGGCCTGATATGTCTGAAAAGATCAAAGCTAAAGTGATGAAACAATTTGATACATGGTTCCTAGCTGTGACATCCTATCCTCAATGGGTTACCAATGTGGTGCCAGTGCCAAAGAAAGACGGGAAAGTTTGCATGTGCATAGACTATAGGGATATGAGTAGGACAAGCCCCAAGGATGACTTCCCTCTACCACAGATTGACGTCTTAGTTGATAATACTGTTCATCATGAATTCTTCTCTTTCATGGATGGCTTCTCAAGATATAATCAAATAAGGATGGCTCCCTAAGACGTGGATAAGACTACTTTCGTTATGCAATGAGGCACCCTCTGCTACAAGGTCATGCCGTTCGGATTAAAGAATGCAGGGGCAACATATCAAAGGGCTATGATAGCTTTATTTCACGACATGATTCATCATGAGATAGAGGTATATGTGGATGATATGATTTCCATATCACAAACCAAAGAAGAACATCTCGATCATCTTTACAAATTATTCGAGAGGCTGAAGAAGTACAAAATAAGGTTAAATCCTAACAAATGCACGTTTGGAGTACGATCTGGAAAGCTTCTAGGTTTTGTTGTCAGTAATAAAGGCATTGAAGTTGATCCCTCCAAGGTAAAGGCTATCCAAGAAATGCCAGTCCCTCATTCTGAAAAAGAAGTCAGAGGATTCCTGGGTCGTCTTAATTAGATTGCTCGCTTCATATCACACTTGACTGTTACTTGTGAGCCAATTTTCAAACTCTTGAAGAAAGATCAGATAGTCAGATGGAATGATGAGTGCTATATTGCCTATGACAAAATCAAAGAATACCTATAAGAACCTCATATTCTCATGCCTCCAGTTGAAGGAATACCCTTGATCATGTACTTGACAGTATTAGAGAACTCTATGGGGTGTGTTTTGGGCCAACATGACGAGTCTGGCCGAAAAGAGCATGCTATTTATTACCTGAGAAAAAAGTTTACCGAATGTGAAACCAGATATTCACTGCTCAAGAAAACTTGTTGCGCTATGGAATGGGCTGCTCACTGGCTAAGACAGTATATGTTGACTCATACCACTCTGTTGATTCCTAAGATGGACCCAATCAAGTACATCTTCGAGAAACCTGCCCTTTCCGGACAGATAGCCAGATGGAAAATGATCTTGACCGAGTACGAAATTCAATACACAACTCAAAAGGCCATCAAATGAAGTGTACTAGAAGATCATTTGGCCTATTAAGCTGTGGATGATTATCATTCAATGAACTTCGACTTCCCTGTTGAGAACATCATGCTGGTAACCGACTACACGAAACCTGGACCATACGACGGACCTGAACAAGGATCCCAATGGACTATGGTATTCGATGGGGCTTCCAATGCTTTAGGTAACGAAATTGGTGTTGTGATCATCTCTCCTAAAGGTTGCCACACTCCTTTCACTACCAGACTATGCTTGGATTGCACAAACAATATGGCCGAGTATGAAGCATGCATCTTAGGTCTGAAAGCTGCTATTGACTTAAGGATCAAGCATTTGGATGTGTTCGGGGATTCCGCCCTAGTGATCAGCCAAGTAAAAGGAGATTGGGACACTAAACACCCTAATCTTATCCCTTACAAGGAACTTGTGCTATCCCTAATTCCTTACTTCGAATAGATCACTTTTGAGCACTTCCCTAGGGAAGAAAATCAGTTGGCTGACACTTTGGAGACCATGTCTTTAATGTTTAAGGTTAGATGGGACAACGAAGCCCCTATGATAAAAATTGAAAGATTCGATGAATCTGCACATTGCTATGAGCTTGACACTGATGCGGAAAAGCCATGGTACCATGAGGTGATGAGATACCTTGAAGCACAAGAGTATCCAGAGGGGGCATCTATCAATAACAGAAAGTTCTTGTGAAGATTTGCAGCCAAATTCTTCCTAAGTAACGGGATATTGTACAAGCACTACCATGATTTAACTCTACTTCGATGTGTGGACAAGAAGGAGGTGGAGGAGATCATGGAAGACATGCACGATGGTCTCTTAGGTACTCACTCAAGTGGACATACTATGGCTAAGAAAATATTAAGATCCGGTTACTATTGGTTAACGATGGAGACTGATTGCCATCAACATTCAAGAACTTGTCACAAATGCCAAATCTACGCTGACAAGGTCCACGTGCCTCCTATCCCTCTGAATGTCATGACCGCTCCGTGGCCATTTGCAATGTGGGGCATTGACATGATTTGAGAGATCAAGCCCACTGCTTCCAACGGACATCACTTCATTCTTGTTGCTATCGACTATTTTACCAAATGGGTCGAAGCCGCCTCATTTGCCTCAGTCACCAAGAATGTGGTAGCCAGATTCATCAGACACAACCTCATCTGCTGTTATGGTATCCCTGAAAGGATAATCACCGACAATGGGACTAACCTCAACAATTCTATGATCACTGAGCTTTGCACTCAGTTTAAGATCAAGCATCACAATTCTTCTCCGTATAGACCGAAAATGAATGGCGCAGTCAAAGTGGCCAACATAAATATCAAGAAGATTGTGCAGAAAATGGTAGTAACCTATATGGATTGGCATGAGATGTTTTCATTTGCTCTACATGGCTACCGTACTTCAGCTAGAACATCAACTGGGGCAACTCCCTTTTCTCTAGTCTATGGCATGGAAGCTGTTTTTCCGGTGGAAGTTCAGATTCCCTCGCTGAGAATTATGAATGAGGCAGGCCTAGGAAGTCTGGACTCGACCAGATAATAGTACAACTTTCCAAAAACCATGAAACCTGGACCCGACCAGATAGTAGTTACCACTTCAAGTTATTGCGAAGCCTGGATCCTACCAGATAACAGTTAACTTCCGTATCCCCGGCAAGTTGTTGTGAAGCCTAGATCCGACCAAATAACTATTCAATTTCAAGATAATTTTCTGCAAAGCCTGGACTCCGACCAGATAACAGTTAATTCGTCTCTTCCCTCAGTAAGTTGCCGTGAAGCCTGGATGTGACCAGATAACAGTTGACTACTTCATCCTCAGCAAATTGTGAAGCCTGGATCCAACCAGATAACAACTGACATTCAAGAGATATTCTCCAGGGAAATCATCCTTTCAACAAAGTTTGAAGATATGCATATTCTTCATCCCCAACGGCAATCAGAGATTCAACCCCCCAGAATTTCCTCAACAGCAGTCAGGGATTTATTTTCCCGGACAAAATCATACATCTCACATTCATACATCATAGCATGAAAATACCATATGCACTTAACATAATACCATATATGGTGAACATCATGCAGGCATCTACATTTTACTAACTCTTTTACTCACAGGTAAAAGATCAAGTTTTAGTATAAATCAATAAGAGATTTGTGTTGATACTTCTTCCTGTGTTTACCAACATTCCTCCAAATGGCATCAATAAGCCCATTCACCACCCATCTTTGAGTGAAAATTTCTGGGCACTCTAGTGTTCAATCATCTTTCATCTTCAAGTCACGAATGGAGGATCCGCCAATCTAACTCTTCAGGTTTAAGAAGATTGAACAGGGGAAGTTGTTGTACCCTAAAATTTGCCCTCTCACTTATCAAATATTTTCTCACAAAGATCTCTCTTGGTTCAAGACTGCACTAGGGTTGATCAGCTCAAGACACCTCCTTAAGCACTGATGACCAAAATTAGGGTTTGAGATTGCACAAGGATAATTGAACTTTAAATGCTTCACATGACTTTCATGGATCATTATGGACTCCCAATATTACTCATGTCATGTTTCAATCCTTGGATCACACTTTTGCTCAATCAATTGAGCAGTTGACCTAAAAATCAACTGTATTGGGGAAAAAGTCAACTATGGCCAATTTACAGTCAAACTACATAATTTTTGATCCACATCAATATTATAAACTCATATGTATCATTTTATCAAGTTTGGACCATAATTCCTCAATAAATTTGATCAAATCATCAAAAGGGCCAAATGGTCAAAATTAGGGTTTTGACTGAGAAAGGGCAATTTCTGATTTTTGACCTAGCAAATGGTCAATTGGTTTGAAGCATGGTTTCAAGAGTTCAATTGCATATTTTTGACCTAATGGCATGACCTAAAACATTTCTCAAGATCAATTGAATTTATAGTGAACTCTCAGTCAACTGATCAAAAGTCAACTGATCAAAAGTCAATTGTACACTGAAAAGTTAAACTTTGACTTTTTGGTCAAAATCCAATGTCAAAGATCACAATTCATAAAAAAATGTCAAAATATGAAACTTATTCATCAGTAAATAAAAAAATTAAAGATTTCATTTTGAAAAGTCAAAGTTTTCTAACTTAGAAATTTTTCTAAGTGTTTAAAACTTCATGTTTTTTCATAACATTGAGCCATTTTTTCACCATGATGCAAGATGATTCAGAAGAAACTTTCAACATCAAAGTTGTACATCTCCATGATATATATAAAATATCTTTACACAACTTCTTCTAAAAATGCTTGGATCTCAAGTTATTAATTCATAAATCATGGTCTTGAAATTGAACACTTAATGAAATTTTGCCCTTGTTTTGGTCAGGATTTTGACCTAACTTCATGCCACTTTTTCATATAGTTCTAAAGGGAATTTTCCAAAGTGATTCAAAGAGGGGTTTTATAGAACATTACAAGATTTCAAAAATATCCAATAACTCCTTGAGATCATTTGTGAGCAAGGAGAATCGAAGAGATGAAGTTAGGGTTTTCAAACTTAAATTACAAGCCATTTCATGATGAACAAAAATTCAAATCCAAGCCTAGGCTGCACAATATTTGCTTTGCAGGCCTAAAACTTGTTTGTCACTCCATAATTAAATATTTACACAGCTGATAGAACTTTAATCCAAGCACTTGAGCCTTTATCCAAGTTACATTTCCATTTATGGCACAAAGTTGCCATTTCCATTTTGATAAAGCACTACTTTTGCAATTGTCAACTTCTTGAGATTTGCACTTGTTCCTTCTGCACACACAACCCCTATAAATAAAAAGCAATGTTTATAAAGCCTCTTTGAGCTCAGAACATGCTTGTACAACACTTTGAGTTTTGTCCTCTCACTTTTCTTCAAAAGTAAGTCCTAGAGCCAAAAGGCTAGAACTCGGAAGCCTTGAGTGCATTTGATCTCTAACCTTTTCCATACATATACACAAGTCTATTGCAACATACCACGCGAATGGTAAGACCCCAAAACACTCCCAAGCACTCTGCAACTCATAATCTTCCTTAACTTGACAGTTTTGAACCTCACATAGCCATCACCAAATCCACTCGTGCATATTGAGTTTTAACCATCCAAACACTTAATATACATCATATCAAAGTGATCCAGACCCCTGTTTCTTGACTGTTACTCCTCCATCACCATCCACCATTTCCAAATTTGAAGCTTGCAACTTGACTTGAGTTGGGAGTTTCAACCATCCTCAAAGCAAAGTAGGAGTTGGAACACCCTCAAGGAGGTCCAAGCAAGCTACATAAATCATCAGGCCATCATAAAGGTTGCTCAAACTCCATACCCGACGCCAGCTGCAAGAGGTATGTTTTCAAACTTCTATCTCTTCATACAGGCATCATTTGATTTTGATTTATGAAGATAAAATGTAGATACCATTGTCACGAATCTGTACATATCCATAGTTTGCATTTATATCGCATGAGCTTAGAGAATTTTATAGTTGAAGTTTTCTGAAATTTTTAGGTTTTAAATTAGGGCCACAAAAATTCTCATTCATCTTTGACTGTTAGCT
The DNA here is from genome assembly GCA_948472305.1 of Vicia faba. NCBI lineage: Eukaryota > Viridiplantae > Streptophyta > Magnoliopsida > Fabales > Fabaceae > Vicia > Vicia faba. The sequence continues at coordinate 229,525,960 of OX451739.1, read as the reverse complement.
TAAGTTATTTACATGTTTGGATTCGTGGGAAGAAATGCCACAATTTTCATGTTTGAACTTTTCATTTTTGTTGAGAGATGAAGAAGATACAGGTCCTTTGGCTGGAGGTTAAAGATGAAGTTTAATCAGGGCGTATTTTGTATTATATATTTATCATTTCAGTTATATTAATGGATGTACATCCACCCCACTGGTAAGGCAGGGCACTGGTAACCTCAAGATCACGGGTTCAAGACCCAACACTGCCTTTGGATTTTTCTTTTCACATTTTTTACAATTTTTTTTTTGGATTTTTGCAGCGCTGGGCTCCCCTTTGTTGGGCCTAACCTTTTTTGCTTATTTTTACTCCATGTTTCATTTTCTAACCCCTCTGACTTTCCTTTATATTTTTATTTTATTTTTTATTTTACTTCTTCATTATTATTATTATTAATATTATTATTATTATTATTAATGATATTGTTATTATTATTATTACTATTATTGTTTTCATAAAATCATAAAAAAAATCTAAATTTATTTTTATTTATTATTTATACTTATATATTTTATTTTTTTCTCCATAAAATAAAAAGACTAAAAAAAACATTTTCTTAAAACAAATTAATTTATTTTTTCTTAAATAATTAATTTTTAGACTTAGGTTAAATAAATATATTATTTTATTTTCTTAGTTAAAATTAATTTAGAACTTAGGTTATTTTAATTAATTAATCTTCATTTTATTTTCATTAATTTAAAACCTTTTCATAAAAAACCCTAAAAATCCTTTTCAAATTAATTTATTTTCTTAATTAGTTTAAGTTAATTTTATTTAATTTTAATTAATTATTTTCTTTAATTAGGTCAAGACAAAACCACTTTCATAAAAACAACAAAAAATCATTTCTTTTTTCATTTTATATTCTTGCATTTTATTTTCAATTTTTTACAATATTCAATATGGTTGTAATAGATAATTAGGTTTAATTTTCTTGCAATCCCCATTTGTAAATTTGTACACCCCCTCCCCTAATGATGTAATAGCGTAGTAATTTTACTTTTCACAATTTATCACTTTATATAAATGTTAGTAATTAGGGTTTGTATGAGAAGATAAAATTAAGAAGTAGCAAACCCTAATCAAAGGCTAAACAAAGCATGAAAATCAATAAACTTGCACACAAGCACCCCTAGGGTAAAATTCACTTGGTTGCCTTATAAAAATGGTCATATTATGCATGTGAGGTATCTTAGCAAAAACAAGCAAAAATACAAGATCATGGTCCCTCGATGACACTATCTATGTTGCCTTTTCAAAATGATCTTAGTCCCTAAAGAAAGATGCTAAGATACCTTGCAACATTGCTAATCATGGTTATACGGTGACCCACGCCCTTCCCTATACATCCAAAGATAGGTTTTCTTACCAAATCAATGGTAAGATAACAATATCAAAGGAAAGGAAGAAATGAACTAAGACTTTTGAGTCGGTAGATTGTTCCTAGTTGCTTGCTCAATTTCAAATCAAACACTTTTGCTTATCTTCAAAAACAAACTGTGATGCGGTGGGAGAACTGACTTGAGGTTTTACGTTTGTGTTCGCAAATGTTGCGGTTATCAAGAGTCGCCACCGACTTTTATTTTATCCAAAAGGAAAGGTAAAAAAGTACAGGAAAGACCTTTGAGATGTTTTCTTGGGTTCGGGGGGTAGATTATGAAAAGGGAAGGTGCTAGCACCCTTTTCATCCATAGTTTTCCATGGGCTCGTAGTTACTTGTTTAGATCACTTGCTTTGCTTTTGAAATTGTTTGAAATGGTGTTGTGTGTGGTTTTGAAAGTATTTTGAAAAGAGGCAATCGTTTTGGTAATCTTTGTAATGATTCTCGTTCGTAAGAATGTATACAAAGATGTTTGTCTTTTGAAAAATGTTTCAATGTTTTGAAAGTTGTTTGGAAATATTTTGAAATGTGTGTGTTTGTTTTTGAAAATAGCAAGGATTGTTTGCAAATTGATCAAGTAACTATAAGCTATCTACCTACTCAAAAGTCTTTCTTGTGCATTTTTCATTCCTTTGATGTTGTTGACCTACCATTTATTTGGTATGCAACCCTATCTTTGGTTGTTAAACGGGACGGGCGTGGGTCATCGTATGACCATGATAGCAATGGTGCCGAGTATCTTAGCAAGTTTTGAGGGACTAAGATCATTTGTTTAGGCAACCTTTTGATAGCGTCATCGAGGGACTATGATCTTTTGTTTTGTTTTGTTTTGCCAAGATACCTTGCATGCATACCATGGCCAATTTGTTAGGCAACCAAATGGGTGAAACCCTAGGGATGCTTGTGTGCAATGTGTGTCATTTTACATGCATTTGTTTGTCTTGTATTCGGTCATTCTATTTGTTTGATTTTTGTCTTATCATGCAAAACCCTAGTTTTACTAAACATGGTATAATGCGATAAATTGCGTAAAATAAAACTAAGCTATTACAACAATTATTATGGGAGGGGGGATACAAGTTTTTGAATGGGGATATTTGCACAAAATAAAACCCTAAAATACCATTACAACCCAATTGAATTATTGTACGAGATAAATAAATATACAAATATTTAAATATGAAAATAAAATTTATTTATGCAAAAATGTCTTGTATTAATTTTATGTATGAAAAAATAAAATTATTTAAGTCCGAAAAATAAGAAAAATAATATTGTTATTTTTGAAAGGGTGAAACCCTAGTTTTTTTGATTAAATGAAAAATATGTTCTATATTATTTATTTTATCCATTTATGTACAAGAAATAATAAATACTATTATTAACAAATATTAAAAATTAAAATATGTATGAAAATAATTATTTTATGTGTGAAATAAAAAAATAAAAAAATATATAGTATTTTAAATTGTATTTACAAATTTATTTAAGAAAATAAATTCTATAAACCTAATAAACTATTTTTTTATGCCAAAAAATAATATAAAAAAATAAAATAAAATGCAAAAAATAAAGAAAATATTTTTGTGATTTTTTTATGTTCAGAAAAAAGAATTAGAATTAATAAACATAAAAAATGACAAAATATGCAAAAAAATATAAAATATGAAGCAGGGGGGTGCAAAAGTAAACTGGGGGGTGTGGAAAGCAAAACCAAAAAAGACCAGAAATGCAAAAAGCCCAAGCCATCCACTTCGTCTCTGTCCTTCAGCTTGCGCGCGTTCCATGTACAAACCTGCAACTCTCTATTCTTTGCACAAAAACAAAAACTTGCAACATAAAAAATGTAGCTTGGAATCTCACGATTCCAATGATATAAAATTCATAATATAACTCTCAAAGATCAAGGAGAATTTTAGTAGCCCTAATTTCTGACCTAATTATTTTAGCATGTTCAACATTCAAATTCTCATAGCTCAATTAAAATAAATGACAACTATGCATATGTACAGCTTCACCATGCTAGAGACTACATTTTTGCTTCATAAATCATGGCTTAAGGATGCCTAAATAGAGAGATAAAGTTTTGAAAAATACCTCCTTCAGCTGGATTTGGATATGGCAATGTGGGGACTTTGAGTGAGGCCTGAGGATCGTGTGAGCTTCCTTGAAGTTCCCTCAAGCTATTCCAATGCTTAGCTGGCCTTGTGGATGGCTAAAACTTCCTGCACGAGTCAACCTACAACCTTTAAGTTTGAAAATGGTGATGTCTGAAACAGGGCACACAATTGCAGTTCAAAGGCTTGGATGGTTTGGATGTGATGTATGGAAGGTGTTTGAAGTGTTACAAGGCAAAACGCACGAGCAAATATTGAATTGGCAAGAGTTTTGCAGAAGCTGCCCTGTTTGGGCAGAATTTTGTGTTTTTGAGTTTTGGAATGTTTCAGAGCATAAGCCTTTGTGTTCTAGCTTGAGATAAGTTTTTGAAGTTGTTTTGAATGAGGCCAAGTCCATCCTTTATCAGATGTACAAGTTCTTTGGACTTTTGCAACTTTTCTTGCTTTTGAAAAAAAGTGAAATGACTTGTGCCAAAGGCTTGTACTGGCTAGTTCTTTAGCTGATGAGAGTTGGTAAACTATGCTTGATATATGTGGACATTTCTTGTAACAAAAGACCAGGTCCATGGCTCAATAATTGTAAAGATGCAAAAAGCTTGCTTTATGAAAATGGCAATGTGCCCTTTATGCCACTTATGGATTTATTCTTTGTACAATGCTCCAAAACCCAAAATAAAGCCATTATCCCATGTGTTTGAATTTAATTATGGAGTGTAGAAGGGATTTAGGACCTGTAATGCAAGGTACAAGCATGCTTGATCAGATTTGCAATTTGGTGCATTGTGAAAATGGCTTGAACAAAAGTGACAAAATGTCATTTTTCTCTTCTTCGATTCTCCCTAACCACAAATGATCTTGGATAGTTCTTGGACATTTTGGAAATCTTGCAACATGCTCAACAATCCATCTTTGAAATGAATTTTGAGATACATCTTGAAACTATGTGAAAAATGTCCATGAAGTTGGGTCAAAAACCTACCTAAATTAGGGCAAATTTTCACTAAGTCTTTTAGTTCATGGACCCTTATTGACAAATTCATAACTTGAGATCCAAGCATATTTTAGGAAAAATTTGTGACTCAAAGTTATATATTTCATGTAAGACTACAACTTTCACGTTGGAAGTTTTCTTTGTATCAAATTGCATCATGGTGAAAAAGTGGTGAAAAGTTGGGAAAAAATAAGAAAATTTCCATACTTAGAAAATTTCTAAGTTATGAAAATTTTCAAATTCAAAACCCTAATTTTTAAAATTGGTTTTCTTGATCAACAAGTTTCATATTTTGACATATCTTGATGAATTATGACCCTTGGCATTTGATTTTGACCAAAAACTCAAAGTTTGACTTTTCAGTGTACAATTGACTTTTGATCAGTTGACTGCAAAATTCATCTGTCAATCCTATGAACTTGAGATCTTTTGAACTATGCAATTAGGTCAAGATGATGCTATTGAGTCCTTGAAATCATGATTGAACCCAATTGGCCATTGGTTAGGTTAAAAATCAGAAATTGCCCTTTCTCAGTCAAAACCCTAATTTTGACCATTTTGCCCTTTTGATGATTTGATCAAATTTCTTGAGGAGTTGTGATCCAAACTTGATAAAATGGTACATAGGAGTCTAAAATTTTGTTGTTGATAAAAAATTATGAAGTTTGACTGTAAATTGGCCATGGTTGACTTTTTCCCCAATACAGCTGATTTTTAGGTCAATTGTCCAATTGACTGGGCAAAAATGTGATTCAAGGCTTGAAACTTAGCCTGAGAAATCTTTGGGGTCTAAGATGGTGTATGAAAGTCACATGAAGCATTGGTAGTCCAAAGATCCTTGTGCAAACTCAAACCCTAATTTTGGGGTATCATGCAAGAAGAGGTATCTTGAGCTGAGCAAACCCTAATCTTGTCTTGAGCCCAAGAAGTCTTGTGAGGAAAATCTTGATAAATGAGAGGGAAAATTTTGGGGTACAACAGCTGCCCCTGTTCAATCTTCTTGAACCTGAAGAGTTAGATTGGCGAGTTTTGATGTTCGTGACTCGAAGGTAAAAGATGATTGGACACTAGAGTGCCCGTAAATTTGCACTTGTCAAAGTGTAGTTGAGGGAATGGGATTAAAGATGCCATTTGTAGAGGTGATAGAGTCTTGTTGGAGATGGGCTTGAAGATGCCATACAAGAATGTTTGCTGAGTTGTAAGTTGTAAGTGAGAAGAATAAGTATCAGAATGATGTCCGCGTCTGGAACGTATCTGAGCTGTATCTGGAGACTGAATCTGAATGAGCAATGGAATGGCGTCCGTATCTAGAGCGTATCCAAACTGTATCTAAATGTTGAATCTGAATAAGTGATCTGAATGAGTGACAAAATGGCTTCCGTGTCTGGAGCGTATCTAAGCTGGGGAAAATCAGAATAAGTGACAAAATGGCAACCATGTCTGGAGCGCATATGGACTGTATCTGAAATTTGAATCTGAATGAGTAATAGAATAGCATCCGCGTCTGGAGCGTATCTAAACTGTATCTGAGATCTGAATCTGAATGAGTAACAAAATGACTTCCGTGTCTGGAGTGTATCCGTACTGTATCTGAATCGGAAAACTGGATAGGGACCAGAATGGCATCCGTGGCTGGAGCGTATCTGAACTCTAATCTGAATAAGTGACAGAATGACTTCCATGTCCGGAGTGTATCTGAACTGTATCTGATAGTTGAAATCTGAATAAGTATCAGGATGGCATCCGTATCTGGAGTGTATCTGAACTGTATCTAAAATCTGAATCTGAATGAGCAACAGAATGACTTCCATGTCTGAAGTATATTTGTACTGTATCTGAAATCTTTGAACATTGTCAATAGTAGCTGTTAATCTTATCCTGAAAAGGGTAAAATGTTAGCTGAAATACAAAGTTATGTTGCATGAAATGTATGATGCTATATATGTATTTATCAATGTTTATGATATATGGATGTAATGTATGTGCATGTAAGCCGATTTGTTGTATTGTCGAGGAAAATAAATCCTTGACAGTCGGGGATAATAAAACCCTTGACTGCTTCCGGGGAAAATGAATCCTTGACTGTTGAGGATAAGAAATCATGGGCGACTGTTGGGGCTTAAAAATCCTAGACAACTTCTGTGGGGATATAAGGATTCTTCATGTCTTGAAGTTGGAGTATTGACAAAAATTCTGTTGTGAGCAATGCCATATACTGCTTGAGAAATTTGCTTGGGAAATCCAGAGAATTTTGACGACTTCTACTGGGGGTTACACAAAGGGAATCCTTGTTCCGCTGGGGAATAGAGGAAAACTCTGATGACTTATGTGGGGAATTAAGAATGTGAATCTTCATTCTGTTGAGAAGCAATGAAAACTTTGGCGACTTAACTGGGGAATTAAGAATGAGAATCTTCATTTTGTTGAAAACATATAAAAACTCTTGTGGGGAAGCAGGCTTACTGCTGGGGAGTAGGTTCAGGAGTTTGGGTTGTCTGCCACTCTACTGGGGAGATATCCTAGGTTGGCGAGAGACAAAAGTTAACTGTTATCTGGTTGATTTCCAGGCTTCAAGATAACTTGCTAGGGAATTTGGAGAAACTGAATGGTTTCCACTGGGGATTGATGGTTATAAGTTTTGGCTCGGCTAGGGATCGGGAGTTTGAAGTTTTAACTCTGGCAGAGATTAAGGGTTTTCAATTTTAGCTCCGCTGGGGATCTAGATGATGCACTGTAGGGATTGCTCCTGGAATAGCCTAAATACGTTTTCCTATCCTTTCAATCTGTCAGTAATTGTTCTCTTCCATCATGTTTATTTGTAAACAGTAATTATGTTCAAATGCATATGTTCATCAATGAATCATTGGATGTTTTTGAAAATAAAAACACAAGTGTAAAGAAAAAGGCAAATATTTTTCTGTACTTTGAAAGAGATATCTTTGTACTTACTTTGAATAAGTGTTTTGTACAAAGGAGACAGGCATCCTAGTAAGAGGATGGTGTCATAAAAGTAAGAAAAATTTATACAAAGAAAGATAGCTATGTGTAAAAATCCCATGGGGTTCCCATTCCGCTATAGCCTTCGTATCTCCGAATATCTTGTCCATCTGTTGCTTCGTCCGAAGATGATTGAGTTGATCAGAAGCTCAGAGTTTTTCAGTGAAGAGATTGTCTTTAAAGTGATCCGACGAGACATAGTCATACGCTTTAATTCCCTAACTTTTGCCTGGACCGCCCTTTCGGGTTTTCAGTCCACCGGGAAACCCTTTTTTTCCCAAGTCTCCCTTTCGGGTTTTCAACTTGCCGGGTGTACAGATTTTTTTTGTTTTATCCCTAATTTTTGCCTGAACCGCCCTTTCGGGTTTTCGATTCACCGGGATGCCCTTGTTTTGCCTAGGTGTGTCAACCTAGCGGGTCTTTTATGCGTAGTATCTTTTGATTATGTCTGTGTTCGCAGGGTGCGGCATGTCGTCGTTGTCCATGGTGGTTAAGATCATTGCCCCACCAGAAAAGATGTTCTTGATTACAAATGGTCCTTCGTAGGTAGGAGTCCATTTGCCCCTGGGATCACTTTGTAGCAAGATAATACGCTTGATCACTAGATCTCCAACTTGATATACTTGGCGTCTGACTTTCTTGTTGAAAGCCTTGATCATCCGTTTTTGATACGTCTGACCATGGAAAACAACAGTAAGTCTCTTCTCATCAATTAAGTTCAACTGATCAAGCCGGGTTTGGATCCAATCACCTTCATTCAAACCAGCATCTTTCATGATTCTCAAGGAGGGAATCTGAACCTCGATAGGTAAAACAGCCTCCATGCCATATACCAAGGAATATGGTGTTTCCCTAGTTGATGTGCGTGCCGTGGTACGGTGCCCATGGAGAGAAAACGGTAACATTTCATGCCAGTCCTTGTAGGTTACTGTCATCTTTTGTATGATCTTCTTGATATTTTTGTAGCAGCTTCGACTGCACCATTCATCTTTGGCCGGTAGGGAGATGAATTGTGATGTTGAATCTTGAACTGCTCGCACAAGGTGGTGATCATAGTATTGTTAAGGTTTGTACCGTTGTCATTGATGATCCTTTCGGGGATACCGTACCGGCATATAAGATTCTGCTTATTGAAGCGGGCAACAACATTCTTAGTAACGGATGCGAAGGAAGCTGCTTCGACCCACTCGGTGAAGTAGTCAATGGCCACCAAAATGAAGCGGTGTCTATTGGATGTTGTAGGATTGATCTCTCCAATCATGTCGATTCCCCATATAGTGAAGGGCCAAGGAGCTGTTAAGACATTTAGAGGAACTGGAGGCACGTGCACTTTGTCTGCATATATTTGACATTTTTGGCAGGTGCGGGAGTATTGATAGCAGTCAGCTTCCATTGTAGACCAGTAATAGCCTGCCCTCAGAATCTTCTTTGCCATCATATGCCCGCTAGAGTGAGTGCCAAAGGTGCCCTCATGCAAATCAGCCATAATCTTTTCAGCTTCAGCTTTGTCCATACAACGGAGCAGAATAGAATCATGATTGCGCTTGTACAAGATGCCATTACTTAGGAAGAACTTAGCTGAGAATCTCCTTAAGAACTTTTTGTCATTGTCTGAAGCTCCTTTTGGATATTCTTGAGCCTCGAGATACCTTTTGACTTCATGAAACCATGGCTGGTCCACTACTTCTTCGGTATTAATCTCGTGACAGTGTGCAGGTTCGTCCATCCATTCAATGGTGATTTGGGGAGTGTGATATGGTGGTAGAACTGACTTGAGGTTTTGCGTTTGTGTTCGCAAATGTTTCGGTTTAGCAAGAGTCTCCACTGACTTTTTATTTTATCCTAAGGAAAGGTCAAAAAGCACAGGAAAGACCTTTGAGATATTTTCTTAGGTTCAGGGGGTAGATTATGAAAAGGGAAGGTGCAAGCACCCTTTTCATCCATGGTTTTCCATGGGCTCTTAGTTACTTGTTTTAGATCACTTGCCTTTGCTTTTCAATTGTTTGAAATGGTGCTTGGTGTGTGTGGTTTTTGAAAATGCTTTGAAAAAGAGGCCTTGTCTAGGCAACCTTTGTAATGATTCTTGTTTGAATATATACAAAGGTATGTGTCTTTTTGAAAAGATATTTCAATGTTTTGAAATTTTGTTTTGAAATTGTGTTGTGAGGTGCGTTTGAAAGTAGCAAGGTTGTTTTGCAAGCTTTTTATCAAGTAACTAAGAGTTGTCTACCCTATTTTACTCAAAAGATCTTTCTTATATTTTTAACCCTTTTGACAGTGTTATTTCACCATTGTATTTGGTGAATAACCTTGTGTTAGGATGTTAAACGGGACAGGCGCGGGTCGTCGTATACAATCATTGAAGGCAACTTGTGAGATGCTCTAGCAATTTTGTAAGGGACGAGATCGGTTTATCGAAGGCAACATCGAGGGTCATCGAGGGACTACGATCTTTATTTATCAAAGGGCATTTACTAAAGTGTCTCATATTTGAGGGACATGATTGCATTTTCTGAAGCAACAAGCGAGGTTACCCTAGAGGTGCAAGTGTGCATTGTGTTTTTCATTTTCATGCATTCAAGTCTTGTATTAGGTCATCTAGCGATTGATTTTGAATCTTGCCATTAAACCCTAATTATTATACAGTATATTGAAAGCAATAAATTGCGGGAATTAAAAGTCTAAGTTATTACAAAAGAGTATTCGGGGATGGGGGTAAAATTATTTACAAATGGGGATGAGTCTCACAAGAATAATGAAGTCCAAATATCATGTGTTACAACCAAATCGAATTGTCGCAATTCAATGTAAAAATATAACAAATTAAGGAAAATCAGTAAATTATGAGATGTATGTATTTATTTACAAATAAACAAATAAAATTTAACCTAATAAAGATTAAGTATTAGTATTATTTTGTGTATGTTTTTTTAGGAACTTATGTAAAGAAAAGTTTTAAAGAAAGAAAGATTATTTAAATAAAGATTCTAGTATTTTTTTGTATTTTTATTATGTAACAAAAATCAATTAATAAAAGAATGACAATAAAAATTAATTTTTAATAAATCTTACTAATATTATTATTAACAAAATAAAATAAACTAAAGAAATAAAACAAATTGATTAAAATGATTAAAAAGAGTATAAAATAAAAATGAGTTAAAATGTGGGCTTAAGGTTTAGTTGGGGGTTAGGCCCAAAATCAAAAAGCCAAAATGGATGAAAATGGGGGGGGTGTGCGCAAAAGCACTTGGGCCTAAGGGCATTTGTTGGAGCGGGTCAGGCCCAGAGTGCTGTTGTACAACGTTTTTTTTTGGGGTTCACTTATTTGGCAGATTAGGGTTTATATGCTAGGGTTACAGCGACGCCGCTCTTGCTCTTCTTCTCTGTTTCTCTCATCTTTCTCAATCCATGAGCTTTTGGTTCTTCCTCAAACCTCCAGGTTGCCGGAGCGCCACCCTAGCCCTCTCACCTCTTCACGACAATCCAAGGCCTTTGCTTCGAACAGTACGATTTCGTTTCATTCGCGTTTTAGGGTTTTTTACAGTTTCAACATTCGTTTGATTTTCTTGATTTTGTTCAGATTTGTTTTTTAATCCATGGTTGTTATGAATATGATGCAGTAAAGGGGTGAGAAAACATACCTTGAGCGTTTTTTTCTGAAGGAGAGAGAGGGAGGGTGAGCCGGTGGCGCTCCTTGGTGGCCAGGCGGAGGAAGAGAAATGATGAACTCTGCTTTTCTGGTATTTTTTTGTTGTTCTTTTGATTTGAATGTTTGACGATGATGATTTTATGAGAACTCTATTTGCTTTTGAATCTCTTCCTTTCTCCTTGCTGAATATTGATGATGAGTTTCTGAAACTACTGTGTAGTTTTTTTGCTAATGATGATAAATGTTTGAAGCTCCTTATTCTTTGTTGATTTTGAATGTGATGTTTAGCGATGAAACTTTTTCTGAAAAAAAACTTGTTTTGATTCGCTTCTGAAACTCTTCCCTTTCTCTTCTTGAATGCTGAAGATTAATGATGAGAGTATCTCTGAGACTTCCTTTTGTTGGTTTGAACTTGTTTATGATAGTTGATGATGAAGCTTTTTACAAGCTCCTGAAACTCTGTTTGTTGATAGTTTATTTGGTAGCAGGCTTGATGATTTTGATTCTGAAACAGTTTGTTCTTGGCTTGGAGTTTGTTTGGGAAAAATTGGCTTGTTTGATTCACTTACAGTTCTTCTTGCCTTTGAGTTTGGATTTTGCAGTTTGAGATGCAGGCTTGCAGTTTGAAATGCAGGCTTGCAGTTTGTTGTTTGCAGATTGTTTGGGCCAGCTGATTGCAGTTGGAATTGCTGGTTTGCAGTTTGTTGTTGTTATGTAGGTTGGGGACTGCAGGTTTGAGTTGTGATAACAGGTTGGCTGTTTGGTTGTGGTGTTGAGCTTGTGTAGCTTAGGCTTATGCAGGTTGCTTGTGTTTTTGTTATGCAGGTTGGGGACTGCAGGTTTGAGTTGTGATAACAGGTTGGCTGTTTGGTTGTGGTGTTGAGGTTGTGTAGCTTAGGCTTATGCAGGTTGCTTGTGTTTTTGTTGATTTTGGCTTGACAGGTTTTTGGCAAGCTTGGAACTTTGAAGGGCTTTGTGGTTTTTTTTTCACACAGTATTTTTCTCTGCCCTGTGTTTTATGCTAGACTGTTATATATCTTTTGTCATTTTTACTATCTTTGACAGCCTGCCTTAGCCAAACTGCAAACTTTTTCACCAGGTCCTCTCTTTCTCTCTCTCTCCCTAATCACCTTTTTGCTTATTATATTGTAATTTCTGAAAAGTTTGCCTAGGAAAATGATGATGGATTTGACAAGTCTCTTTGGCTTGTAATTTGGTTTATCTCTCTGCATTGTATTACCTGCTGCATTGTGTACTTTCTGTACTTGTATGCCTTGACAGTTTGTATACTTTTTGCATTGTACTTTTGCTAGTTGTTATGCTTCTTGACTTGTTTTGCAACTTATTTTGACATGCTTGGCCCCTTGTTGCATTTGGTTTGATTACTACAGTTTGGTTTAGTTTTCAGTACAGTTTGCTTTGCAGTACAATGGGTGCCCATCATATTTGAATTTTGGCGCCTTGGTTTGCCTTTGCAATGCCTATGTATTTGAACCAATTGTATGCTTGTATTTTATTTTTTACTTTTCTCTTTGTGAACCAAGAAGAGAAATCTTCTTGTGATTTGCAAAGAGAAAAATAAAAACATGATGAACCAATAGCATTCTGATTCCGGCCGTCAAACTTTAATGATGATTTCTTTCTTTTTCTATTTGAAAATATTTTTCAATTAACTGTGCTAATTTCTTTTCTTTCTTCTTTTTCAGGTGAATGCATCTTGGGCAATAGAGGAAGTAGAGGAAGCAAAAATTCCTTGAGCATGGGAGCATTGGAGCTTAGGATATTAGGCTTAGATTTATTTTTTCATTTATTGTAAACAAATATTATCTTAAATACTATAAGTTGTAATCTTACAATATTTAAATAAATTTTGTAACAACATTTGAAGTAAATAAAAGTCTTTATCCAAAAGAAAATTTCTACTGTCAAATATCTTTTCAATTTTTTCCTTTGCCTCTTCACTTTTATATTTAATATTCCTAATTAAAAATAAACTGAAACGGCATTCGAGCATTTTTAATACAGACAACTTAAAATCCAAGTAATCCATAAAACTCTGCAATTTCTTTGCATCAGTATTCCAATCAACATGCGCGTTGTGCATTCCAAACAAACAAGCATTTCCATTAACTGGCAAACATTTCACACCACTAGCAAGCAAATGCCTTAATGTTCCAAACAAAAGTCTCAGCTCTTATCCCAGATAATTAGGTTTTGAGAAACAACTAGTAAACTTGAACAAGCGTGAAAACAATGTAACAGTTAACTGAATTTCTGAGGATTCAATTTCTTCTGAGAAATGCGAGAGAAAAACCCTAATTCTGGATTGTCTGCTAAAGAAAAGTCTGCTTGATCGATTCTTGAGCTAATCTTAAAAATAAGAGAAAACCCTGGGATTGTGATGTTCTTGTGAAAAAGGGAGGGCAAATTTTGGGTACAACAGTTGCCCCTATTCAATCTTCTTGAACTTGAAGAGTTAGATTGGCAATTTTTCCGTTCGCGACTCGAAGGTAAAAGATGATTGGACACTAGAGTGCCCACAAATTTGCACTCATCAAAGTATAGTTGAGGGAATGGGCTTAAAGATGCCATTTAGAGATGTGACAGAATCTTGTCGGAGATGGGCTTAAATATGCCATTTGGAGATGTGACAGAATCTTGTCAGAGATGGGCTTAAAGATGCCATCCAAGAATGTTTGTTGAACTGTATGTCGTAGGTGAAAGAATGAGTATCAGAAAGGTATCCGTGTTTGGGACGTCTCTGAGTTGGGGGTCTGAATAAGCAATAGATTGGCATCCGTGTTGGGAAGCATCTGTAAACTGTTTTCATAAGTCTGGAGCTGAACAAGCGATAGATTAACATCCATGTTGGGAAGCATCCGTAAACTGTTTTCAGAAATCCTCGAAGTTTGAAACTTGCTAAACTTATCCTGCGACGGGTAAAATATTAGCTGAAACACAAAGTTATGTTGCATGAAATGTATGATGCAATGTATGTGTTATGTCAATGTTTATGATATATGAATGCAATGTAAGCGCATGTGAGCTGATGAGCTGTCTTGTTGAGGAAGATAAATCCAGGATAGCTGGAGATAACAAAATCTTTGACTGCTGTCGGGGAAAATAAATCCTTGACTACTGTTGGGGATTGAAAATCCTTTGATCGTTGAGAATGAGAAGTCCTGGGACCACTGTTGAAGAGTATGCGTGTCTTCAAGCTCTTTTGACAACCTCTGCTGGGAGAAGTTATATTGTTGGGGAAAGTCAGGAGTTTGGGTTGTATGCCAATCTACTGGGGATTCCTGTCTTGAGGAGAACTTTGCTGGGGAAAATCTGGAAACTCTATGGAGAATTGAGAACGAGAATCTTCATTCTTCCAGGGGGATTTGTGTTGAGGAGCCAAGAACAAGAATCTTCGATCTATATGGGATTAAAAATTCTGACAAATTCAAAGCTGAGAGTAAAGAAAGCTCTGGAGAATCAAGGATGAGAATCTTGATTTTGTTAGGGAATAAGAACTCTGTGGGGAGTAGATGTACTGCTGAAGAGTAGCTATCCTGCTGGAGAGTAAAACTCATGACTTTGGAAAAAGCTTATTCCTGTTTGGAAGAAGTTCAGGAGTTAAGTTGTAAGCCACTTTGAGAATGAGAATCTTCATTCTGTCGGGAGTATCAGTAATTCAGGTAATATGCCACTTTGAGAATGAGAATCTTCATTCTGTCGGGAATATCAGGAATTCAGGTTATACACCACTTTGAGAATGAGAATCTTCATTCTGTCGGGAATATCAGGAATTCTGGTTATACGCCACTTTGAGAATGAGAATCTTCATTCTGTCGGGAATATCAATTTATATGCCACTTTGAGAATGAGAATCTTCATTCTGGTGGGAATATCAGGAGGTTGGGTATATGCCAATCTACTGGGGTAGCAAGAATGAGAATCTTCATTTTGTTAACGGTATCAGGAGCTTGGGAGTATACCAATCTTTTGAGGTTTTAAGGATGAGAATCTTCATTCTTGAGAGAAACAGAATTTTAGGAGCTTCATTTGTCCATTATTCTGCTAGTGGGTTGTTTCGGTTGAGATTTAGGAACTTGTTCGTAATTCAACTGAAGTAAAAGATTTGTCTCTTGAATTTGATTTTACCTTTCCTGAAAGGTAAAGGTTAGTGGCATATATCAAACAATGATGTTCTCAAAATAAATGAGATTGCGTTGCATGATGTCCTGATGCACAGAGGTGTAATGTATTTCAAGACGGCCTTTCGCCGGGGAAAATAAATCCTGAGCTGGTGAAGGAGAAAAGAATTGGATCCTTCATCTCTGATAGTGAAGAAAATCAGAATAAATCGCTGAGAGATTTATCTGAAATATCAAAAACCCGGAATATCTTCCACTGGCACAAAAATCAGGGAGATCTTAGAGAGGGTCTTTGGTTAATTTTGATTCAACCGGATGACGAAGGAATCTTCGACGACCTTAACTCCAATAGGTGATGAAGGAATCTTCGACGACCTTAACTTCCAACAGGTGATGAAGGAATCTTTGACGACTGTAACTCCAACAGGTGGTGAATGAATCTTTGACGACTGTAACTCCAACAGGTGACGAAGGAATCTTTGACGGCCGATCAATCTGCGTATGTTATGAATGTTGTTGAAATGTAATTTTGTTTTGGAGAATAAATCCTTGACGAGTGTTGGGGAGATAAACCCATGACTGCTGGTCTGCTAGAGGGGTGATAAACTTCTCGAGGATGCTTGAATTCCTTTTTAGAAAGATTTTGGAGAGATTCGTCACTGCCCTTAGTATCAAATGTTTGTGACACTTCCAGGAAACTTAGAATGTATGTAACCCTTTGATGAGATTGACGTTTTAATGCCCCAAGTGATGGTGATGGAGACCTGCCCCAGGTTACTCTGCAATTGAGAGATTTCTTGAAATCTTGACTGGACTGCCCCAGGTTTACTGAACTTTGAAAGATTTGTTGAAATCTTGACTGGACTGCCCCAGGTTTACTGGACTTTTAAAGATTTGTTGAAATCTTAACTAGACTGCCCCAGGTTTATTGGACAATACCATACCAAGTCCCCTTTTGTTAATAGGAGATTTTTGCAACGGGAGTGTCATCCCACTTGAAGTGATTTTATTCACTAAGAGAGCTTTCGTTCATTGAAACAATCACTGTGTGAGTTTCTTCACTGTCAAACAAATAGCCGTGTGCAAACAACGATATTCAAATAATGCGAAGTTTATGCTTGTCTCGAAGTTTTGAAAAATGCATTTTTTAGCAGAAAACTTTTATGAGACAAATTCAACACAAGATTTAGAGCAAAGCCTTACATGAGTCAGGATACCTTTTGTAACAGTATGCTTTTGAATTAACCCACGCTTCAATTAGGACTTTTAAAGGGTTGTAACGCGGCTTGGTTCACGGTTTAAGAAACAAAGGATAAAGGCTCAAAGTATATTTGTACCCACCTGCTCTTCGTGATGTTCTTCAATCCTAAACTCAGTTAATTGTACATTTTGAACTCTAAATGGGTCTGGAACGATGTTTTGGTGATGGTTCACGCAAGTTGAAATTGTTGGAAGGCAGTCATCATCATTTTTTTTGCAACATTTTCCATGTTGTTGAGGATTTGTAGTGGCCTCATTCTTTTGATCCATTATCCCTAATTTTTGCCTGACTGTTCTTATTTTTGAGATTTACAGTTAGCGGGATGCCCCGACTTTCTTAAGTCTCCTTTGTAGGTTTTGACTCAGTGGGTTTTTTCTTTTTTGAGAGATAATGACTGCCTATGAGATAAGGAACCATCACTCGTCTTTTGGTTCCAAAGGAATGTTTTTGATGTCGTTCATTGTATTACAAACTGAGAGTTTGCGACTAAGTGCACATTTTGAATTAACTGAGAGACTACCCTTCCCCATGTTTGATTAAGGGTTTCAATTTTTGTTTAAAACAGAAAACTTCTACTTCTTTGGCTCGAAGGGGTTGACTAGGGATTATCTTCCTTATAACTCCAGTGTTTGGGATTTGAAAGAAACGCCTGTACATCATCAGCAAGGTCTGTCCAAAAGCATACTGTATGAGATTATGGCATTGTTTTCGTCATACTCCCTCTAAAGACTTTTAACTTTTAGCAAGAGTTAAATATCATAAAGAAAGTAGGAAGCATAATTCAAGAATAGTGAAAACGAATGGATGAATTTAAAACAAACATATGCAATGCATTAATGAAACAGAGTTTGACATCAACAGATAATTGTTTGAATAACAAAAGAAATTACAACTTGAAAATTAAAATGAAACAAAAGTATCTTAGTTCGAACTTGTCATTTCAGGTGGAGAACCCTCAGCGGAAGATTTTCATCTCGCCATCCGGCATGAATTTTAGCACTCCTCTGTCAATCAAATCTTGTATTTTGTTTTTCAAAGCCCAACAGTCGTCGGAGTCATGTCCAGGACTATAGGAGTGGTATACACAAAATGCGTCGGGGTGATAGCCAGGAGCAGAGGTATTGGGATTCCGAAGAGGATCCTTTAAAGCAATCAGATTGACCTCCAACAAGCGTTTCAGTATTGGAGATGATGGTATGTCAGTCTCAGTGAAATGTCTTCCAGACGTATTTTGCTTACGCCGATTACCCCGTTGACGCTGGCGAGGTTGTTGCTGGGCTTGTGACCCTGAAGCAAGCTGGGGAGACTTTCCCTTGTCTTCTTGTCTCAAACGAGGTTGAATGATGACTTGATCTTCAACCCTAGTTGTTTGTCCCACTTGGTTATCTTGAAGCAGTTTGTTGATGAGGACCCTGAGCTCCTCTTGTCTTTGAGCCAGGTCTTGAATGAGAGCCATCTGGCCCACCAGTTGTCCCATCATCTGGATCTTCATTGTTGCCAACTTAATCTGTAGCCCTTCTAACTGATCATTCCTGATGCCGCCTGGATTCCCTAGGACCATGCCCCTTGTGAGGAGAGCTTTCACTTCTTCTTGCCCCTGGGACAGGTTTAAGAACATTTCTTGAAGTTGAGCGTTTTGAGCCTGGATATCTTTGACAGTCCTCTCTAGAGCCATCTCTACTGAAATAAATAGTAGGAGAATAAGGAAACCTCAAAGGGAAAACCTGTCATGATACAATGCATGATATGTGGATGCATGTTTTCAGGAATCTCGCGGGGTAAACACAAGAAAATGATAGAGATTAAACTTCGATCAACATCTTTGATTGGAGAACTTTGTATCAGTGGATTTCTTTCCACCAGAATCAAGCTCACCATGTCAAGTGGGTCATAGCCCTTGATTCAAGTTGTTGCACTTGATCTTTGACAGCGTTTGTTTAGAGGAAAATGAAACCTCTTTCCCTTTGGTAGACGTCTGGTTCAACGTGACCCTGCATCAAAGACCCTCGATATCCTTGAAATGGTTATTGAAAATGATATGGTATGATGTTATGATGTTATGTACAGGTATGCAAAAGTAAGCAAGTGTATATACAAATGATCACATTCACACAAAGCAGACAAGTCCTTAGGTTTAGGCTTGCATGGGGTTTGTAGGTAAGTACCCTCTTGAAGTTAGTTGGCTCAACATGTCTTATAAATAGTAATCGGGTTCTAAGGAGCTCAATATCACTGGATTATTTTCTGTGTTCATTGTTCAGTTTAGCCACTTTACTGGAGACCGAAATATTCCAAGAAAACAACCCTCAATGAGTGTAGTATCGAGTATCTACCAACTTCGGAATGCACCAAAGTTGGTCATCTCACTACCCCTAATAAGGCCAAGATGGTCAAGTAAGGTTCTAAGAGTTTGTTAGTGCTTCATGACATCACTCAGCGGCCCCGTATTCTCTTTGATTGACTTCAAGGCTACCGGTACCCACAAATATGTCACACTAATGTAGCTACTGCTTCAACCATCTCGGTATACCCCGCACAGTTCCCTCATAGTTTATTGCTACTTACCTAAAAGGTGTCCCCAAATCCGGGTGTAGGATTTAAAACAAACCCAAACAAAGAACCCAAAAGTAAAGCAATCAAGGCAAACAAGATAAGCATGCAAAGGGTGATCTAAAACCCTAAGGTAACCCCACTTTTAGAAAATGTCCCCAGTAGAGTCGTCAGTTCTGTGATACGGTGGTAGAACTGACTTGAGGTTTTGCATTTGTGCTCGCAAATGTTTCGGTTTAGCAAGAGTCGCCACTGACTTTTTATTTTATCCTAAGGAAAGGTCAAAAAGCACAGGAAAGACCTTTGAGATGTTTTCTTGGGTTCGGGGGGTAGATTATGAAAAGGGAAGGTGCAAGCACCCTTTTCATCCATGGTTTTCCATGGGCTCTTAGTTACTTGTTTTAGATCACTTGCCTTTGCTTTTCAATTGTTTGAAATGGTACTTGGTGTGTGTGGTTTTTGAAAATGCTTTGAAAAAGAGGCCTTGTCTAGGCAACCTTTGTAATGATTCTGGTTTGAATATATACAAAGGTGTGTGTCTTTTTGAAAAGATATTTCAATGTTTTGAAAGTTTGTTTTGAAATTGTGTTGTGAGGTGTGTTTGAAAGTAGCAAGGATGTTTTGCAAGCTTTTTATCAAGTAACTAAGAGTTGTCTACCCTATTTTACTCAAAAGATCTTTCTTATGTTTTTAACCCTTTTGACAGTGTTATTTCACCATTATATTTGGTGAATAACCTTATGTTAGGATGTTAAACGGGACAGGCGCGGGTCGTCGTATACAATCATTGAAGGCAACTTGTGAGACGCTCTAGAAATTTTGTAAGGGACGAGATCGTTTTATCAAAGGCAACATCGAGGGTCATCGAGGGACTACGATCTTTGTTTATCGAAGGGCATTTGCTAGAGTGTCTCATATTTGAGGGACATGATTGCATTTTCTGAAGCAACAAGCGAGGTTACCCTGGAGGTGCAAGTGTGCATTGTGTTTGTCATTTTCATGCATTCAAGTCTTGTATTAGGTCATCTAGCGATTGATTTTGAATCTTGCCATACAAACCCTAATTACTATACAGTATATTGAAAGCAATAAATTGCGGGAATTAAAAGTCTAAGTTATTACAAAAGACTATCCGGGGATGGGGGTACAATTATTTACAAATGGGGATGAGTCTCACAAGAATAATGAAGTCCAAATATCATGTGTTACAACCAAGTCGAATTGTCGCAATTTAATGTAAAAATATAACAAATTAAGGAAAATCAGTAAATTATGAGATGTATGTATTTATTTACAAATAAAAAAATAAAATTTAACCTAATAAAGATTAAGTATTAGTATTATTTTGTTTTTTTTTAGGAACTTATGTAAAGAAAAGTTTTAAAGAAAGAAAGATTATTTAAACAAAGATTCTAGTATTTTTTTGTATTTTTATTATGTAACAAAAATCAATTAATAAAAGAATGACAATAAAAATTAATTTTTAATAAATCTTACTAATATTATAATTAACAAAATAAAATAAACTAAAGAAATAAAATAAATTGATTAAAATGATTAAAAAGAGTATAAAATAAAAATGAGTTAAAATGTGGGCTTAAGGTTTAGTTAGGGGTTAGGCCCAAAATCAAAAATCCAGAATGGATGAAAATGGGGGGTATGCGCAGAAGCACTTGGGCCTAAGGGCATTTGTTGGAGCGGGTCAAGCCTAGAGTGTTGTTGTACAACGTTTTTGTTTTGGGGTTCACTCATTTGGCAGATTAGGATTTGTACGCTAGGGTTACAGCGACGCCGCTCTTGCTCTTCTTCTCCGTTTCTCTCATCTTTCTCAAACCATGAGCTTCTGATTCTTCCTAAAACCTCCAGGTTGCCGGAGCACCACCCTAGCCCTCTCACCTATTCACGACAATCCAAGGCCTTTGCTTCGAACGGTACGATTTCGTTTCATTCGCGTTTTAGGGTTTTTTACAGTTTCAACATTCGTTTGATTTTCTTGATTTTGTTCAGATTTGTTTTTTAATCCATGGTTGTTATGAATATGATGCATTAAAGGGGGTGAGAAAACTTACCTTGAGCATTTGTTTCTGAAGGAGAGAGAGGGAGGGTGAGCTGGTGGCGCTCCTTGGTGGCCAGGCGGAGGAAGAGAAATGATGAACTCTGCTTTTCTGGTATTTTTTTGTTGTTCTTTTGATTTGAATGTTTGATGATGATGATTTTCTGAGAACTCTATTTCCTTCTGAATCTCTTCCTTTCTCCTTGTTGAATATTGATGATGAGTTTCTGAAACTACTGCGTAGTTTTTTTGCTAATGATGACAAATGTTTGAGGCTCCTTATTCTTTGTTGATTTTGAATGTGATGTTTAGCGATGAAACTTTTTCTGAAAAAAAACTTGTTTTGATTCGCTTCTGAAACTCTTCCCTTTCTCTTCTTGAATGCTGAAGATTAATGATGAGAGTATCTCTGAGACTTCCTTTTGTTGGTTTGAACTTGTTTATGATAGTTGATGATGAAGCTTTTTACAAGCTCCTGAAACTCTGTTTGTTGATAGTTTATTTGGTAGCAGGCTTGATGATTTTTATTCTGAAACTGTTTGTTCTTGGCTTGGAGTTCGTTTGGGAAAACTTGGCTTGTTTGATTTACTTACAGTTTTGCTTGCCTTTGAGTTTGGATTTTGCAGTTTGAGATGCAGGCTTGCAATTTGAAATGCAGGCTTACAGTTTGTTGTTTGCAGATTGTTTGGGCCAGCTGATTGCAGTTGGAATTGCAGGTTTGCAGTTTGTTGTTGTTATGCAGGTTGGGGACTGCAGGTTTGAGTTATGGTAATAGGTCGGCTGTTTGGTTGTGGTGTTGAGCTTGTGTAGCTTAGGCTTATGCAGGTTGCTTGTGTTTTTGTTATGCAGGTTGGGGACTGCAGGTTTGAGTTGTGATAACAGGTTGGTTGTTTGGTTGTGGTGTTGAGCTTGTGTAGCTTAGGCTTATGCAGGTTGCTTGTGTTTTTGTTGATTTTGGCTTGACAGGTTTTTGGCAAGCTTGGAACTTTGAAGGGCTTTGTGGTTTTTTTTTCACACAGTATTTTTCTCTGCCCTGTGTTTTATGCTAGACTGTTATATATCTTTTGTCATCTTTACTATCTTTGACAGCCTGCCTTAGCCAAACTGCAAACGTTTTCACCAGGTCCTCTCTTTCTCTCTCTCTAATCACCTTTTTGCTTATTATATTGTAATTTCTGAAAAGTTTTCCTAGGAAAATGATGATGGCTTTGACAAGTCTCTTTGGCTTGTAATTTGGTTTATCTCTCTGCATTGTATTACCTGCTGCATTGTGTACTTTCTGTACTTGTATGCCTTGACAGTTTGTATACTTTCTGCATTGTACTTTTGCTAGTTGTTATGCTTCTTGACTTGTTTTGCAACTTATTTTGACATGCTTGGCCCCTTGTTGCATTTGGTTTGATTACTACAGTTTGGTTTAGTTTGCAGTACAGTTTGCTTTGCAGTACAATGGGTGCCCATCATATTTGAATTTTGGCGCCTTGGTTTGCCTTTGTAATGCCTATGTATTTGAACCAATTGCATGCTTGTATTTTATTTTTTACTTTTCTCTTTGTGAACCAAGAAGAGAAATCTTCTTGTGATTTGCAAAGAGAAAAATAAAAACATGATGAACCAATATCATTCTGATTCCGGCCGTCAAACTTTAATGATGATTTCTTTCTTTTTCTATTTGAAAATCTTTTTCAATTAACTGTGCTAATTTCTTTTCTTTCTTCTTTTTCAGGTGAATGCATCTTGGGCAATAGAGGAAGTAGAGGAAGCAAAAATTCCTTGAGCATGGGAGCATTGGAGCTTAGGATATTAGGCTTAGATTTATTTTTTCATTTATTGTAAACAAATATTATCTTAAATACTATAAGTTGTAATCTTACAATATTTAAATAAATTTTGTAACAACATTTGAAGTAAATAAAAGTCTTTATCCAAAAGAAAATTTCTACTGTCAAATATCTTTTCAATTTTTTCCTTTGCCTCTTCACTTTTATATTTAATATTCCTAATTAAAAATAAACTGAAACGGCATTCGAGCATTTTTAATACAGACAACTTAAAATCCAAGTAATCCATAAAACTCTGCAATTTCTTTGCATCAGTATTCCAATCAACATGCGTGTTGTGCATTCCAAACAAACAAGCATTTCCATTAACTGGCAAACATTTCACACCACTAGCAAGCAAATGCCTTAATGTTCCAAACAAAAGTCTCAGCTCTTATCCCAGATAATTAGGTTTTGAGAAACAACTAGTAAACTTGAACAAGCGTGAAAACAATGTAACAGTTAACTGAATTTCTGAGGATTCAATTTCTTCTGAGAAATGCGAGAGAAAAACCCTAATTCTGGATTGTCTGCTAAAGAAAAGTCTGCTTGATCGATTCTTTAGCTAATCTTAAAAATCAGAGAAAACCCTGGGATTGTGATGTTCTTGTGAAAAAGGGAGGGCAAATTTTGGGTACAACAGGGAACCTCATTATCCCAGTTAAGTTTAAACATGGATGACATTGTAGCTAGAGCATCTGCTAGCTGATTTTCTTCTCGCGAGAAGTGCTCGAAGGTAATCTGCTCGAAATGTGGTAACAATGTCAAGACATGTTCTTTGTAAGGGGTGAGGTTTGGATGCTTAGTATCCCAATCTCCTTTGATCTGACTGATGACCAAAGCTGAGTCCCCAAACACATCTAAAGATTTGATTCCCAAGTCTATGTCAGCCTTGAGCCCAAAGATGCATGCCTCGTACTCTGCCATGTTGCTCGTACATTTGAAGCAAAGTCTGGCGGTGAAAGGAGTATGGCAACCTTCTGGAGATATAAGCACAATGTCGATACCGTTGCCAAGTGTGTTGGAAGCCCCATCAAAGTACAGGGTCCATCGGGATCCTTGTTCAGGTCCGTCATATGGTCTGAAATCTTCAACGTTGTCCAATGTCATAATGTCTTTGTCATGGAAGTCGAACTTCATGGATTGGTAATCTTCGACAGCTTGATGGGCCAGATGGTCAGCTAGCACACTCCCCTTTATAGCTTTTTGGGTCGTGTACTGTATGTCATATTCCATTAGGATCATCTGCCATCTAGCTATTCTTCCAAACAAAGCAGGCTTCTCAAAGATGTATTTGATCGGATCCATCTTAGATATCAGCAAAGTGGTATGAGTCAACATGTACTGCTTTAGCCCGCGAGCAACCCATACCAAAGCGCAGCAAGTTTTCTCGAGCAGTGAATATCTGGTTCCACAGTCGGTAAACTTTTTGCTAAGGTAATAAATGGCATGCTCTTTTCGGCCAGACTCGTCATGCTGCCCCAGTACGCACCCCATTGAATTCTCTAGGACGGTCAGATACATGATTAGCGGTCTTCCCTCGACGGGTGGCATCAAGATAGGATGTTCTAGCAAATACTCCTTGATTTTATTGAAAGCAATCTGACAGTCATCATTCCATCGAACTACCTGATCTTTCTTCAACAACTTGAAGATTGGTTCACAAGTATATGTTAGGTGAGAAATGAACCTAGCAATGTAGTTTAGGCGTCCCAAAAAACCTCTGACCTCCTTCTCAGTGTGAGGAGCAGGCATTTCTTATATAGCTTTGACTTTGGCAGGATCAACCTCGATGCCTTTGTTGCTGACAATGAAACCCAAGAGTTTACCGGACCGGACTCCGAATGTACACTTGTTTGGGTTCAATCTGAGCTTGTACTCCTTCAACCTGACAAACAGATTTTGCAAGTGATTGGTGTGTTCTTCTTCAATTTGTGATCGGGCTATCATGTCATCTACGTAGACCTCTATCTCATGATGTATCATATCATGAAACAAAGCTACCATGGCGCGTTGATAGGTTGCCCCGACATTCTTCAGTCCGAATGGCATCACTTTGTAGCAGAACGTACCCCATTGTGTGACAAAAGTAGTTTTCTCCATGTCCTCAGGTGCCATTTTGATCTGGTTATAGCCTGAGAATCCGTCCATGAAAGAAAATAATTTGTGCTAAGCTGTATTGTCAACCAAGATGTCGATGTGCGGAAG
This sequence comes from Vicia faba, assembly GCA_948472305.1. Classification (NCBI taxonomy): domain Eukaryota; kingdom Viridiplantae; phylum Streptophyta; class Magnoliopsida; order Fabales; family Fabaceae; genus Vicia; species Vicia faba. The sequence continues at coordinate 229,500,748 of OX451739.1, read as the reverse complement.
TGGAAAGTCATCTTTAGGGATGGCCCTGTTTAAGTCTCTATAATCCATGCACATTCTCACTTTGTCTTCCTTTTTAGGCACGGACACAATGTTAGCGACCCATTGTGGATAGGAAGTAACAGCCAGAAATCCAGCATTAAACTGCTTCATAACTTTTGCTTTAATCTTCTCTGACATGTCAGGTCTCATGCGGCGGACCTTTTGTTTCACTGGTGGACAGTCTTCTCTTGTTGGTAGACGATGTACCACAATGTCTGTATCAAGTCCCGACATGTCCTTGTATGAGCAGGCAAAGATTTCAACATAATCATGCAACATCTGAATTAGGCGCTCCTTGACACTCGACTCTAGATTGGCACCTATCTTGATTTCCTTTCTATCATCCTCAGTACCCAAGTTGATTGTATCCAACTTCTCTTCATGAGGCTGAATTGCTCTTTCCTCTTGCTGTAGTAATCTGGCAAATTCCCCTGGCACCTCACAATCTTCCTCACCTTCGTATTCGGCTTGGTAGATCAGATCTTCAGAGTCACTGAAGGCTATAGAAGTATCGTTACCCATAGGATCCGGAATGGAAGGGTACCTCCATTTATTAGTATGGGTGTGTGTAAGGGATGTCCATCTTAAAACAACAAAATGTAAAAGAAAAACAATGAGCATAAAAGGTTTAAATATGAAAAGCGTCCATGATTCATTGAATGACATATGTAAATGAAATAAAAACCCTTACAAATGGACCGATGTGCCTCGGGTAAGACACATGGTTGAAAAAGTATGAATTGTTTTGTGAATTATTACAGATCCAAAAAAAATGGAAAAGATAAATTACTGATTTATGAAAGTAATCAAAACAAAGTCTTTTACTTCCCAGTTGCATAGTCCTTCGCCGACAGTAGGTAATATCCAATCTTCCAGGCTGCCATCTTCTTCACTTTCCTCTAGTGCATTAACCCCTCGGTGGCTGATCTTCACAGGTGGCTCTCCGGCACGGGAGCGGCGCACAGCTTTCTGAGCAGTCGAAGTAAAACCCAAGCCGAATTTGTCTGATTTGAAAGGAAAGTCGGGAAGCTGCCCCCAGATGGTGGATCCGCCTTCTTCCACTACTGCCCTTTCATCCTTGAGAGATGACATCCAAGGTGGAGGTCTTGTGATCACAGGAGTTGAGGATACCGCCTTGTTCGCTGCTATTTCTTCAGAGACTTCTTCAAAATGTTGGAAAGGGGTCTCTATGAATTCGCCATCTAACTCCACATAACGGAAGGAATTTAGATGACTAATCATATATTCCTCTTCCCCATGGACAATTATAATCTTCCCTTGGACGGGGTACTTGAGCATTTGGTGCAAGGTGGAGGTGACGGCACCGACATTATGGATCCAGGGGCGTCCCAACAGACAGGAATAAGAAGGACAGATGTCCATCACATAGAATGTCGAGTTGAAGACTTGAGTTCCCACCTTGATTGGGATGTCCACCTCCCCATGGACCATCTTCTTAGATCCATCAAAAGCTCTGACCACTATATTGATGGGTTTTAGAGTCATCCCCTTACAATCCAACCTATCAAGGGCTTTCTTCGGCAAGACATTCAGAGATGACCCAGTATCAACCAAGACATGAGCTAGGGTTGTTCCTCTGCACTCCACTGAGACATGTAGTGCATCATTGTGTTTTCTCCCTCGGGGTGTCAAGTCAGCATCGGAGAAACCCAGGCCATTATCAGCTGTTAAACTGGCCATACACTCTTGGAATTGATTCACAGACGTCTCTTGCGGCACGTGCGTTGTCTTCAAAACTTGACCAAAGCTTTAGCATGTGCCTCAGAGCACAGCAGCAAGGCTAACATAGAGATTTTGGAGGGGGTCTGCTCCAGTTGTTCTACCACATCATAATCACTTTTCTTAATAATCCTCAGGATTTCTTCCATCTCCTTCTTGGATGTTTCAGGAATGACTAGTGATTGAGCCTTCATCAGGACAGGCTCCTCGTGAACATTCTTTCCTTTTTTCTCAGCAGCGGAAGTAAGGATAGGAATTGCATTGTCTTTGTCAGCGGGTACACTTGTAGGTACAATTACTGGTGTAGGGGTAATCTTCGGAATGACCACGGGTCCAAAGACTGCTATTGGAGGAGCAATCTCTGGAGAAAAGATTCTTCCACTACGGGTAACCTTGCTTGTTCCGGAAATGTTACTGATGTCGAGATTATCCTCTTCAAAGCTTTCTTCTTCGGCAGTCTGTTCAATCTGTTTGATACCATGGTAGTAAATTTCTCCACCATAGTTCCATGGTACCATTTTATCGGATTTGTATGGGGCTGGCCCGGGCATTGTTATCTTCAACAGAGTAATCATAGGAGCATATGTAATCCTAACGGGTTTTTTAGGAACCCCGGAAGGATTGGCGTATATGGTTATTATTGAAAATTCTGGAACTGGAATGGGTGAGACAGGAGCTTTTTCGAACAAAATTTCTTGGTTATCAATCAATTGTTGGATACCTTTCTTCAACAGAGGACAGTCAAATGGAGAGGATAGGAAAGCATGGAAATCTTTGTCACAACCTGGGAACACCCCAGCCTTCAACAAATTCAACTTGATGGTCGAGAGCGTAGTTAACAAATCATCCACGGTGTCAACAAATAAGTCTTCCTCAACAGCACTGGCATTGTGTCTATGCCTAGGCATTGGAGCAGAGATAACATTCGATTTTTCAGGAGTTTCAAATTCAACTTACTTTACATCGATCAGATCTTGAATCTTATTCTTCATAGCCCAACATTTGTTGGTGTCGTGCCCTGGACTTTCAGAGTGGTAAGCGCACCTAGCATTGGGATGGTAGTGTGGAGAAGAAGTGTTAGGATTTTTAGAGGCCTCTTTTAGCATGGCCAGGTTCAACTTCAAAAGATGTGGTAGGACTTGAGCAGGAGTCATGTTTATCTTGGTGAATTGCCTTACAGGCCTTTCCACCCTTTGCTGGTTAATTCTCGACTGATCATTTCTCTGCTGGTTGTTTCTTGGTTGGTCTGATGCAGACTTTTGAATCATGACGGCCCCCACTATTGGTCGTCTTTCGGTTCTTCCCTGATTTCTCTGTGCATAGACAGCAGACACTTCCTTTCTTCCCGTGAAGGGCTTTTTTGCAGCAGTAGAGGTAGACGCGTCTTTCTGAATTTCCCCGCTTCTAATACCAGATTCCACCCTCTCTCTAGTTAAAATCAACTCAGTGAAACCTGCAGAGGAGCTTCCAATCAGGTGATTAAAGAAAGGACCTGATAGAGTCCCCAAGAACATGTCCACTAGCTCTCTTTCAGATAAAGGTGGTTGCACCCTTCCGGCTAAATCCCTCCACTTTTGGGCATAGTCTTTGAAGCCCTCATTGGTAGCCATAACTATACTCTGTAGATGAGTTATTGATACTGTTTATAGAAGGCTGCTACCAAGTCTTCCCAATTATGGACATCTGCTCTCTCCAACTGGTAGAAATAATCAAGTTGCATTCCTGACAGACTGTCTTGGAAAAAGTGGACCCACGGGTCTTTGTTAGAATAATGTGGTTGAATTTTCCTAACATAGGATCTGAGGTGCATTTTTGGGCAAGACACCCCATCATACTTAGAAAACAGTGGCACTTTAAACTTAGGAGGAATTACAATTCCAGAAACCAACCCTAACTCCTAAAAATCCATCCCCGGTACTCTCTGTATCTCCATAGCAGCTAGACGTTCTTCCAAGTTTTTGTATTTGTCATCGGTCGGAGGGTACTGCTATTCAGAGTAGTCCTCTTCATCTTCTTCTTCTGCTTCAAAATCTGATGGCACTTCCGCTCCTTTTCCTTTTCCTTCCCCCTCTTCAGATGTTGATGGGAATTCCAAAGTCCGTCTGGCTTGTCCTTCAAACCTTCTGCCCATGATAACCACACCGGCTCGCTTCTTCTTCTTTTTCTCTTTCTCCATCTCTAGTAGAGTCTTGAGCTCCTCCTGCCCCTTGGCTAAGGTCAAGAGTAGTTGTTGAAATTGTGAATTCTGAGCTTGCAAATCTTTGACTGTTTATTCAATATCCATCTTGCTGAAATGAACAACAGAGAGATGAGGAAACTTGGTGTGAATACCTGTTTATGCATATGATGAATGATATGTATTCATGTAATGCTTTCAAGGATTCAGAAATTCAAATTTGTTTTAAACAAAAAAGAAACGCACGCCATATTAATAAGATAGAATTGTTAGTACATCAATGCCCCTTGGGCAAAATAATACAAAATTCTAAGGTAAAAAGATGTTGCGTATCCTCTTTGGTGCAATGTAGGTGTTGAGAGTATGCTCTTCATGACGTAGCCGAGTGAGTTCCAAAACCTTCTTCTCGCTTACGTAGAATTGGGCTTCGAAAGTATCGCGCTCTCCCTTGAGCTGTATCCAACTCCTTTGTAGGTCCTCGAGTGATGTTGGCATGTCAGGATGTAAGAGGGTGTATGGAATCTCTCCTTCCATAACAGGCTCTATAATCACTGGGAGAATGGAGGGATAAGGAATCATAAGACTTTGGGCGCGGGTTCGTACCCACTTGAGGTAAGGCTCAAGAGGGATGAAATTATTGTGTCCCAGAGTCTTGCTATCCACCTTGTTGGGCATCCTCCAAGCTCGGATGAATCTCTGACGGAGTCCTTGGTTGTCGTTGTCGAAGTCGAAAACCAATCCTTGAATCAGCATATCATGTGGGCCATCCCTTCGAGCATAACCAAACTGTCTTAGAGCCAAGCAGGAGTTGTAGGTGATTCCTCCCCTAATGCCAAGTAGAGGAATATTAGGAAATTCCCCATAACGGTCAATGATGATGACATTCTATTTTGATCGAGAACACCAATGAATATCTAAATGTGTAAGGGTCATTAACCGTTGTGACCACCTCAGACCTTGCTCATTCTTCAAGAATGATTGGGGAAGATGAGAAATAAACCATCTTGCCAGGAGAGGAGTGGAACACATAAGAATACCTCTTTTCCTCATTGTACGAGTGTGAAAAGAATGGAGGATATCCCCAAGCAATGTAGGCACCGGGTTGCGAGTCATGAAGATTTTGACAGCACTCACATCTATAAGTTGTCAGGATTAGGGAACAAGACCATCCCATAGATGAGAAGAGCTACAATCTCCTCAAAATCTTGCAAGTCTATATAATTCCAATAGCTTTGGGCCTTCTCAAACAGAAACTTTGACAAGAAGCCTTTGACACCACTTCTAGTTTCCCAATGTGTTGTCACATCAGATGAGTGCAAGTGTAAGGCTTGAGCAATCTCTTCTGGCTTCGGATCTCTTTCCATACCGTTGAAGGGTAGTTGATTGAGAATAGGAATCCTCAAGAGTTGAGAAAATTCCTCCAAAGTAGGCACAAGTTGGTAGTCAGGAAATATGAAGCAGTGATGCAAAGGGTCAAAGAACTGGAAGAGAACTTTCATCATGTCTTCCTCTGTGTTGGAAGTGACTAAGTTGAGAAGACGACCATGCCTCTCGGTGAATGGAGAATTCTCAGGAATCCTTGAATCTAGATCCTTGAGTTATGGAGGAATTTCTTACAAGGTTGATTTGGATAGTTTTCCTGCGAAGTGAATCCATAACCTACAAAACAGGAACAAAGATGAATCTCCCAAAATCCTTGAAATGGTTAGTGGATGCATATGATGCTTCATGATGTCCATGATGTTATGCACAAGTATATATGTACAAGCAAATCACACAAGTTCCTAGTTTAGGCTTGCATGGGGTTTTATAGGTAAGTACCCTCTTGAAGTTTAGTTGGCTCAACCTGTCCTAGAAATAGTAACCGAGTTCTAAGGAGCTCAATATCACTGGATTGTTTCCTTGTTCATTGTTTCAATTCAGCCTCTTTACTGGCGACCGAAATATTCCAGGGAACCAAACCTCAATGAGTATAGTATTGAGTATCTACCAACTTCGGACTGCACCAAAGCCGGTCATCTCACTACATCCTAAAAGGCCAAGTTGGTCAAGTAAAGGTTCTAAAAGTTCATTAGTGCTTCATGACATCACTCAGCGGCCCCGTATTCTCTTTGATTGACTCAAAGGCTACCGGTACCCACAAATATGTCACATTAACATAGTTATTTCTTAGACCGTGTCAGTATACCCTGCACAGTTTCCACAGCGTATTGCTATTTACCTATAATGTTTCCCAAATCCGGGTAGAGGATTCAAACCCAAACAATAGAACCAAAATGTAAAGCAAACAAGTCAAGCAAGATAAGCATGTAAAGGTGATCTAAAACCCTAAGGTAACCCCACTTTTATTATCTTCCCCAGCAGAGTCGCCAGTTCTGTGATGCTGTGGGAGAACTGACTTGAGGTTTTGCGTTTGTGTTCGCAAATGTTGCGGTTAGCAAGAGTTGCCACCGACTTTTATTTTATCCAAAAGGAAAGGTAAAAAAGCACAGGAAAGACCTTTGAGATGTTTTCTTGGGTTCGGGTGGTAGATTATAAAAAGGGAAGGTGCTAGCACCCTTTTAATCCATGGTTTTCCATGGTCTCTTAGTTACTTGTTTAGATCACTTGCTTTGCTTTTGAAATTGTTTGAAATGGTGTTGTGTGTGGTTTTGAAAGTATTTTGAAAAGAGGCCATCGTTTTGGCAATCTTTGTAATGATTCTCGTTCGTAAGAGTGTATACAAAGATGTTTGTCTTTTGAAAAATGTTTCAATGTTTTGAAAGTTGTTTGGAAATGTTTTGAAATGTGTGTGTTTGTTTTTGAAAATAGCAAGGATTGTTTGCAAATTGATCAAGTAACTAGAAGCTATCTACCTACTCAAAAGTCTTTCTTGTGCATTTTTCATTCCTTTGATGTTGTTGACCTACCATTTATTTGGTAGGCAACCCTATCTTTGTATGTTAAATAGGACGGGCGTGGGTCATCATATGACCATGATAGCAATGGTGCCGAGTATCTTAGCAAGTTTTGAGGGACTAAGATCATTTGTTTAGGCAACCTTTTGATAGCGTCATCGAGGGACTATGATCTTTTGTTTTGTTTTGTTTTGCCAAGATACCTTGCATGCATACCATGGCCAATTTGTTAGGCAACCAAATGGGTGAAACCCTAGGGATGCTTGTGTGCAATGTGTGTCATTTTACATGCATTTGTTTGTCTTGTATTCGGTCATTCTATTTGTTTGATTTTTGTCTTATCATGCAAAACCCTAGTTTTACTAAACATGGTATAATGCGATAAATTGCGTAAAATAAAACTAAGCTATTACAACAATTATTATGGGAGGGGGGATACAAGTTTTTGAATGGGGATATTTGCACAAAATAAAACCCTAAAATACTATTACAACCTAATTGAATTATTGTACGAGACAAATAAATATACAAATATTTAAATATGCAAATAAAATGTATTTATGCAAAAATGTCTTGTATTAATTTTATGTATGAAAAAATAAAATTATTTAAGTCCTAAAAATAAGAAAAATAATATTGTTATTTTTGAAAGGGTGAAACCCTAGTTTTTTTTTATTAAATGAAAAATATGTTCTATATTATTTATTTTATCCATTTATGTACAAGAAATAATAAATACTATTATTAACAAATATTAAAAATTAAAATATGTATGAAAATAATTATTTTATGTGTGAAATAATAAAATAAAAAAATATATAGTATTTTTAAATTGTATTTACAAATTTATTTAAGAAAATAAATTCTATAAACCTAATAAACTATTTTTTTATGCCAAAAAATAATATAAAAAAATAAAATAAAATGCAAAAAATAAAGAAAACATTTTTGTGATTTTTTAATGTTCAGAAAAAAGAATTAGAATTAATAAACATAAAAAATGAGAAAATATGCAAAAAAATATAAAATATGAAGCAGGGGGTGCAAAAGTAAACTGGGGGGCTGTGGAAAGCAAAACCAAAAAAGGCCAGAAATGAAAAAATCCCAAGCCAGTCACTTCGTCCCTGTCCTTCAGCTTGCGCGCGTTCCATGTACATACCTGCAACTCTATATTCTTTGCACAAAAACAAAAACTTGCAACATAAAAAATGTAGCTTGGAATCTCACGATTCCAATGATATAAAATTCATAATCTAACTCTTAAAGATCAGGGAGAATTTCAGTAGCCCTAATTTCTGACCTAAGTTTTTCAGCATGTTCAACATTCAAATTCTCTTATCTCAATTAAAATAAATGACAACTATGCATATGTACAACTTCACCATGCTAGAGACTACATTTTTGCTTCACAAATCGTGGCTTGAGGATGCCTAAATAGAGAGATAAAGTTTTGAAAAATACCTCCTTCAGCTGGATTTGGATATGGAAATTTGGGGACTTTGAGTGAGGCATGAGGATCGTGTGAGCTTCCTTGAAGTTCCCTCAAGCTATTCCAATGCTTAGCTGGCCTTGTGGATGGCTGAAACTTCCTGCACGAGTCAACCTGCAACCTTCAAGTTTGAAAATGGTGATGTCTGAAACAGGGCACACAATTGCAGTGCAAAGGCTTGGATGGTTTGAATGTGATGTATGGAAGGTGTTTGAAGTGTTACAAGGCAAACTGCACGAGCAAATATTGAATTGGCAAGAGTTTTGCAGAAGCTGCCCTGTTTGGGCAGAAATTTGTGTTTTTGAGTTTTGGAATGTTTCAGAGCATAAGCCTTCGTGTTCTAGCTTGAGATAAGTTTGTGAAGTTGTTTGAATAAGGCCAAGTCTACCCTTTATCAGATGTACAAGTTCTTTGGACTTTTGCAACTTTTCTTGCTTTTGAAGAAAAGTGAAATGACTTATGCCAAAGGCCTGTACTGGCTAGTTCTTTAGCTGATGAGAGTTGGTAAACCATGCTTGATATATGTGGACATTGCTTGTAACAAAAGAACAGGTCCATGGCTCAAGAATTGTAAATTTGCAAAAAGCTTGCTTTATGAAAATGGTAATGTGCCCTTTATGCCATTTATGAATTTATTCTTTGTACAATGCTCCAACAGCCAAAATAAAGCCATTATCCCATGAGTTTGAATTTAATTATGGAGTGTAGAATGGATTTAGGACCTTTAATGCAAGGTACAAGCATGCTTGATCAGATTTGCAATTTGGTGCATCGTGAAAATGGCTTGAACAAAAGTGACAAAATGCCATTTTCTCTTCTTTGATTCTCCCTAACCACAAATGATCTTGGAGAGTTATTAGACATTTTGGAAACTTGCAACATGCTCTACAATCCATCTTTGAAATTAATTTTGAGATACCTCTTGGAACTATGTGAAAAATGTCCATGAAGTTGGGTCAAAAACCTGCCTAAATTAGGGCAAATTTTCACCAAGTCTTTTAGTTCATGGACCCTTATTCACAAATTCATAACTTGAGATCAAAGCATCTTGTGGGAAAACTTTGTGAATCAAAGTTGTATATTTCATGGAAAACTACAACTTTCGTGTTGGAAGTTTTCTTTGAATCAAATTTCATCATGATGAAAAAGTGGTGAAAAGTTTGGAAAAAATAAGAAAATTTTCATACTTAAAAAAATTATAAGTTATGAAAATTTTCAAATTCAAAACCCTAATTTTCAAAATTAGTTTTCTTGACCAACAAGTTTCATATTTTGACATATCTTGATGAATTATGACCCTTGGCATTTGATTTTGACCAAAAACTCAAAGTTTGACTTTTCAGTGTACAGTTGACTTTTGATCAGTTGACTGCAAAATTCATCTGTCAATCCTATGAACTTGAGATCTTTTGAACTATGCAATTAGGTCAAGATGATGCTATTGAGTCCTTGAAATCATGCTTGAACCCAATTGGTCATTGGTTAGGTTAAAAATCAGAAATTGCCCTTTCTCAATCAAAACCCTAATTTTGACCATTTTGCCCTTTTGATGATTTGATCAAATTTCTTGAGGAGTTGTGATCCAAACTTGATCAAATAGTACATAGGAGTGTAAAATGTTGTTGTGGATCAAAAATTATGAAGTTTGACTGTAAATTGGCCATGGTTGACTTTTTCCCCAATACAGATGATTTTTAGGTCAACTATCCAATTGACTGGGCAAAAATGTGATTCAAGGCTTGAAACTTAGCATGAGCAATCTTAGGGTCCAAGATGGTGTATGAAAGTCACATGAAGCATTGGAAGTCCAAAAATCCTTGTGCAAACTCAAACCCTAATTTTGGGGTATCAGTGCAAGAAGAGGTATCTTGAGCTGAGCAAACCCTAATCTTGTCTTGAGTCCAAGAAGTCTTGTGAGGAAAATCTTGATAAATGAGAGGGAAAATTTTGGGGTACAACACAAACACACTTTCAAAAACACTTTCAAAACCCTTTCCAAACTTGAAACATTTTCAAAAGATCAACACCTTGTATACGTTCTTACGAACGAGAACTATAACAAAGTTTGCCTAAACAACGACGCCTTTTCAAAATACCTTCAAAAAACACCCAAAGCACATTTTCAAACAAAAGCAAGTGATCTAGGAAGCAACTAAAAGCCCATAGATAACTATGGATGAAAGGGTGCTAATACCTTCCCTTTTCATAATCTACTCCCCGAACTCAAGAAACAATCTCAAAGGTATTTCCTGTGCTTTTTCACCTTTCCTTTTGGATAAAATAATAGTCGGTGGCGACTCTTTCTAACCACAACATTTGCGATAAAACGCAAAACACCCAAGTCAATTCTCCCACCGTACCACAGATGGCTGAAATGGTCTAAAGAAGTCAATGTGTAGACTCTGTTTTTTGGTTATATAGGTTATGGCAAATGGTGTTACAGTTCTGGAATGAGTATGGGGATGAGTAGTATTTGATGTAAGGAAGCTTTAGGAACCAAAAGGCTTGAAAACGCACGAGGGAGATATGAGTTTCAAGTTTTTGGTCAGAATGTGCAACAATGGAGATTTTTGATTTAATTCTGAGTTCTTGTGTGTTTTAGGGCTTGTGTATGCATGTGTTTTCTTGCAAATGACTTGTGTATCTATAAGCAAAATGTTAGAGATGTTTTGCACAAGGGATTTCTGAGTTATAGGGTTATGGCTAGGTTGCTTGATTTTGAAGAAAAGTGAGAAAATGTAGTTTCAAGGTAGAAAGTTCAAGCATGTAGAGTGGTTAGGCACTTTAAACATGTTTGCTTCTGATCATCTATCTTGAGTGTGGATAGAGACAACAAGTTAGGAGCTCAAGGAGAGTTGACATTTGCAAAAGCAATGCTTTATCAAAATAGCAATGATAACTTTGTTCCATAAATGGAAAACCAACTTGGACAAAGCTTCAAACACTTGGATAAGGGCTTAACCAGTTGCGTAAACCATTAATTAAAGAGTGAAACACAAGTTTGAGGCCTAAAAAGTGAAGATTATGCAGCATGGCTATGGATTTGAATTCTTGTTCATCACAAAAATGACCTAGAATTCCATTTTGAAACCCTAACTTCCTCTCTTCGATTATCCTTGCTCAAGAATGATCTCAAGGAGTTATTGGACATTTTAGAAATCTTGTAATGTGCTATAAAATCCATCTTTGAATCACTTTTGAAAATTCCCCTTGGAACTATATGAAAAAATGCCATGAAGTTAGGTCAAAATCCTGCCTAAATTAGGGCAAAATTTTCACTAAGTGTTTAGTTTTATGACTATGACTTCATGGATTAATAACTTGAGATCCAAGAATTTATAGGAGAATTTGTGTAAAGAAATGTTTTAGATATCATGGAGATATAAAAAAAATTTATGTTGAAAGTTTATTTTGAATCATCTTGCATCGTGGTGAAAAACTGGCTTAAAGTTGTGAAAAAAT